>JBAMCP010000091.1:55783-103971 GCA_037075105.1 Lissocephala sabroskyi | reverse complement strand
TATGACGGTTTGAAATTTTTGATTGCTTATATCTCGGTGACCGCTTGACCTTTCCACAAAATGATAGTAAACAATTAAAGCCTACCAGCTGACCTTTCCAAAACGTGTTTGACCTTTAACCTCGCTTGCTTGGTTTTCGAGATATTTGCTTTTGGTACTTTTGCAAACATTGCAATTCAGCCGACCTTTGAAAAAAACTGTTGCCTATCACACAGGGGCAAATTTTTAATATTGTGCAAAAAGTGTAGCCTATACCACAGTGCTAATTAAAAATCTGTTGTATGCTTTTGAGTGCTCGTTGGCGCGCAATTTGAGTTGCGATTTGAAAATAGAAAATCTGGAAAATGCCCACAAATCGGTCCAGCGGTTCTCGAGATAATCCCATCTGAAAAAAATCCCAATGCCAAGCCCCAAAAAAAAAGTTTTTTATATTTGAGTACATAATTTTACATTTATTGTTTGTTGTGTTTTAAATTAATTATATCGATTACATGTTTCTTCTCTATACATTGAATATAGTTTATTAATTAAAAATTGATATATTTTCATTAATAATTAAAAGTAGTTGATTTTTGTTTTCCTTGCCGTCTGCGTTGATCCTGCCTTTCTTTGTAATTTCAATGAGTTAACATTAAGCATTAAATTCGAACACACTTTGTAAATAAAGTTCGGCTCCCTTGAACCATAAAGCAAATCAAAGGACACACTCCAAAATGATCGTTACCTTTAAACTTGCGGGAAGGCAGAGCAAAAAGAGAAGACTGAGCATAAATTGCATTGATTTACAGTGGGCCTAAGAGTAGATGACAGTGGCTGGCAATTCTTAAGTAGGCGGAGTGGTTGGGGTTAAATTGAGCCATTGAAAAAACGCGTCCATCAACTTAGAAATTAGTTGGTGTTTCTTGGTTGCTTGCTTACTAAAATAACGAACTTCAATATTTGATCATCAAAGGTTGCGCTTGTTTGTTCGGGGGACTTGATAAATTTACAGGTTGATATAAGTTCAGTAATTTCAAAGGATTCGCGTGGAGAGAGAGAGTGCAAGCCGTTGAGGTTGCTTAAATACAAAGGTCCTTAAGCTAGCGGTTTTATTGTTATTTGATATCTCATCATTGGTAGACTACTAAAAGCTGGGGGCAGACGGAACCTTGAGGATATCACCAGAACAGTCCGCAGTCCCAGCTAACCCCCAACTGTCTCTAGATCTAGGTCCGATATACATTTCGCAATATGTACGATTATGCAACTAATAACAGCCTTGATACTGTTTTCGCAAAAGAGTCGTGGAAGCTGTACGAAGTTGTTACAAATTTGAGTCCAATATAAGATCCTCCTTAAAGACAGGACACTATATAGTAGTAGTTCTTGCATTATATAGAGTTCTATGTATGCTATGGGGGCACTAAGACTAAATGTAGTTTGAGCGGGGGGCCGGGGGAGTCTGAGCCGAATACTTGACTTCACTATGGCAGTTAGCAGCGAAGGGCGACGAAACCAAAATTGAAATACACAAAATACTGGAGTACGTACACAAATGACGAATGGGTGAGGGGGTGGGGGGCTTAATTACAACAGCATTGCGCTTACAATAACCTACATACTGACGCACACGTAGAGACTTACAAGGATACTCGTGGTACGATGTATTTTAGCATAAATAACATCCTTGTGGGAGAAACTGCAACTATCTTAGGACCGAGGAGGAGGAGGGGGCGGCGTGGCATCCTGCTCTTCTTGCACGGCAGCGCATTGCTGTTGGCGCCATTTCTAGCTCCAGAAGTCCATCATGTTGACGAGTTTGCATTTCTTAAGCTCCAGCTTCGTGGGCCGGGCTCGAAGTCAGGCCCGTCCGAAAATGGCTCGATCCGATACATCGCCAGTCGACTGGGAATGCGACATGGCCACATTGCTGCTGGATCCTGTCACTCCAGCCACGCCCACATTGCCATTGCCATGGCCCACATGGTGGTGGTGATGATGACTGCCGCCGCCACCGCCCACGCCGCCCATTGTGCTCGTGGCTATGGTGGCCGTCGAGGCATTGTGGTGGGTCACATTGTGGTGGTTGTGGGCGAGCGTGGAGCTGCCGTATTTGGTGGACACTCCGTTGCTCAGGTGCTTGCGGGTGGCCGCCGAGGAGACGTGGTGCGTGCTGCCGCCGACGCCGCCGTAGATGCGGTGCAGCGAGTACTGCTGCTGGGCGGCCTCCAGGTCCGAGACGGACGAGGCGATCTTGGAGCGGCCGGCCACCTTCTGCATGCTGTTGTATTTGTCGCCGGCGGAGAGCTTGATGTCGGGCAGGTGTCCGTTGGACTGGGCATGGCTGTGGGTGTGGTGGCGCTGGGCAAGCCCGCTGGTTTTGGTGGTGGTGATGGCCGCATTGCTCACCGCTGTGGTGCTGGTGATGGAGGCCACGACGGCCCCGCCATTGCCAGCGCCACCGCCGCCATTGGCATTGGGCGAGATCTCGGCAAAGTTGTAGCAGGAGGACTTCTGCGAGACGCTGTTGAGGCCGCCGCTGGAGGAGCTGGTGGACATGCGGCAGCTGCGGTGGCGGCTCGAGGCGGAGGGTTGCAGGAATTCGTGGTGGGCCGCTTCGTCGGGCGTCATGCGCTCCGCTGGATCCCATTCTAGGCAGCGCTGCAGGAAGTCTATGAAGTAGCGATCCTGGCACTGCAGAATGTGGCCCAGCGACTTGCTGCCCGGCACTCGCTTGCGGCCCTTCGAGTTCGTGATGCTGCGGGGGGCGTCGCGGGAGTCGAAGAACAAGCGCCGCCGGCGGGCCACCGAGATGAGGACCTTGGGCGGCAGGCCCAGCACCTCCATGATGCAGGCCAATTGCTCGACCTCGTTCTCGCCGGGGAAGAGCGGGAAGCCCGTGTACAGTTCGGCCAAAATGCAACCTACAAAAAGCAGAGGAGAGTCCATTAGTATTGATTTTTTTGGGGAAAATACTGCAGCAATTTTTGGTCAGACCAGCGCATTGACCTTGACTTTGGCCCACAACCTTGTCCGTCACGTGGAGGAGGTACGACTGCCTGCGCCCCTTGGGGACCTCATAAAAGCCTCAAATTTATGTGATTTTCATTTTGTTCGTGGGCATCCGCTGTGCCTTGTAAATTTCGACCCTCCAAATTGCCAGCCGCATTCGATTTCGATCGCCATTCGGCTCAATGGGGCAGAAGCTGGCAGAAATATGAGCCTATTTGGCAGCGACTGGAACGGGCAAGGATACCCGTCGGCCCTTTGACTTGAAGTCTTTGGAATCTACTTTGGGGAGTTATAAATTTCTTGGGTCTGCAAAAAGGCGTCACCAAGGGAACAGCTGACCAGGGAATCAGTCAAGGGATCTTTAAAAATCAAGAGTCAATCTTTCATCTTTCTTTAGATTCTTAAACTCTTCTAGAAATCGAGAAAGTTTGGCAACTCAAACTGCTGATATAATTTTCCCATCACAATTAAAAATTCTAATTCATTTGATCAATTTCTATACGTGAATCCTTCAACTGTCTGGTATTTTCAGTCTTTTAATGTATCACAATATATTTTGGGTATTTTTAAGGAATTTTCAAGAAAAGTAATTGGCAATTACCGAATATTTTAAATGAATATCTCAATTCTACACTTGTCATAATTTCTGAAGGATCAAAAGAACGATTTAAAGCTCCTTTAGACCGGTACGAATTTATAAATTTACCTAAATTCAACTTTAGTTCTTTCAATCATTTATGGAAGAGCAGATTCTAAAACTCTTCTGATCTTTCTTTGTTCTGCCTGCTCTTGGGCATCTGCAACTCCTCATTCGTATAGAAAAACCTGTTCAACCAAAAAGAAAGCTTCTCGCTTCTGACAACCTGAAGAGTCTTTTTTATGAATTCGTTCGGATTTTGCGTAGGTTCCCTGGTTGGAGGTTTTCTTTAAGGGTCATAAATAGCAGGAGGCGGCCACAAAAACCCGCAATTTCCATAAGTAAGCCCACACATGACCGAGCGGCCATAAAGACGAAAGACTACGGACTCCAGACAGCGGATAAAAATAAACCTGCCACCGGTTTATTAGGCCCCACAAACGGAGGCCACAACAGCAGTCGGGCGGCCGCCTCACGTTCCACATGAACATTTTATGAGTCCTTTTGCCAGCACCGGACATGCTTGTGGCCGCCTCGCCGGAAATGGGCGCTAAAAGGATGTCAGTGGGGCCGTCGGCCTGCCCTCAGCCGCCTCAAGTGGCACTTGTTGAGCGGCCCCAACTCCCCCGCGCCAGTGGTTCTTATCGGTATCTCATTGTGCTGTTCGCCTGTTGCTGTTAATTGGCATTGTGCGTGCCTGGCCAGGCGGCCAGAAGGAGGGCGGGTCGGGGGAAATCCAAGTAGTTCCGGGACTTGGCTGGTAAATTGTTCAGTTCATAAGCGGAAATTGCCAGCAGGCTAACCCGGCAAACCCAGCCGAAGTTTTTTTTAAAAAAAAGAAAGAGAAACTCACCCAAACTCCACATGTCAATGGCGGTGCCGTACTGCAGGCCGAGTATCACTTCGGGGGAGCGGTAGAAACGCGATTGAATGTAGGTATAAATTTTACGGTCCACGTAGCAGGAGCTGCCAAAGTCGATGACTTTGATCGAGCTGCTGCCGCGCTGTTTGAGCAAAATGTTTTCCTAAAAAAACAACAACAAAATGTCAATAAAAGCGAACAAAATTGAGTGCAAAAAGACTTGACTTACCGGCTTGAGATCACAGTGTATGATATTCTCCTTGTAGAGCAAACGCAGGCATTTGACAATCGAGTTGCAGAACCTTCGGATGAGACTCATGCTGAAACCATTGTAGTTGTTCTTCTTTATCAACTCGTAGAGATTGAGACTGCAAAAAGGAAAATCGAAAGAGGAAATTATTTTGCCTGTTGGCCATGAGTCAGCGGCTCGCCTCCGCCACCCGCCCCCACCTTAGAAAAAATGCCAGGCATTTTGTTTACCAAACAAGTGACAGTCGGCGTGACACAACTATCGGCTCGGAGTCGATGGCGAATAAAGGAGTAAAAGCCTAAAAAGACGCCCGGAACGACAATAACATGCATTGAATTAATTTGCATTGCATGTCGGGCCCAAATTTGGGGGCATATAAACG
The DNA here is from genome assembly GCA_037075105.1 of Lissocephala sabroskyi. Classification (NCBI taxonomy): domain Eukaryota; kingdom Metazoa; phylum Arthropoda; class Insecta; order Diptera; family Drosophilidae; genus Lissocephala; species Lissocephala sabroskyi. The sequence goes on along the minus strand of JBAMCP010000091.1, from coordinate 98,849 downwards.
AAAACAACAACGCCGGCGACAAACATAACGAAGACTACGTCAGAGTGGAAAAACAAAGAAATGCCATGGAAAATAACCAGGAAATTCCTTGCCGACAACTGGAAACTCTTCAAGGCTAGGATTCACCCTGTTTATGGTTTGGTCTTTTGTTTGCTTTTCGAATATCGCTTTGGGGTTCCCTTGCCGGCGATTAATTAACTGATAACAACCGATTCGCCAATGACATTGCAACATTCTGAACGCTCCCCGCCTGCCACCAGAAAACCGGCGGATTTCTAAAGTTTGGTCAATGCCTTGATTGATTGCCTTTTCGATGGGAATTCTCTGGCACACTTTCCACCGCCACGGAGACATCTTCTCGGCTAGTTAATCCTGAGTTATGAGGTGAAAGCTCAGCCAACCGGTGACCCATTTACCTGACTAAGTTCATTTGAGGAAGCGCTTTGAATGGAAGATTTACTCTGAAGGCAAAGTGCCTGCATATCAATCACCTGCCAGTGAATGGCCGTCGTCCTGGGCAATGCAATTTTGTAAGAGTTGATTTACCCGAAGGTGACACAATTTTCCCCCGTCCGTGCGTTGTGCGGGGGAAAGTGAAAATTGAAATTGCAATAAAAATATCCCCACCCGGTGGGTTGGGTGGTTAGGGAACTTATGTTGTTTATATGGGGCGTTACTGGGAATGCCAGAAATAAATAAAAAAACAAAGTCGGTGGGCTGGGGCCGGCCTTGTTTTGGGGCGATAAATGTCGGCATTAGTGGCTCGTTACGTTGCATGCCTCCAAGTGGTAGACTAACCCCAGACAGGGGGCTGGTCGGTGGGGCGCATAGAGGCCCACGAATCAATCAAATTACCAGCGGAATTTTCGGTTGGGCGGCGCGCGCCCGTAAACAATTTTCAAGTTCATGGAAGCCTCCTGCGACTTGGCATTGGACTCTGCCACGGCTGCCATGTCATAATGCAGTTATAATATGCCATTTTGACAGCAGAGCGCAAGATTCGCCGATTGAAATTATGACATTTTGATGATTTTCTTATTGGTTTGTTATCGAGGCAGCAGCAGCAGGCCAGCCGCCTGCCCAGCGTTCTATTTTGGCTGCCGGCTGCAAACAAAAAGTCCCACAAAAATCAATACCCTTTTGCCGGCAAGGTCGGCTGTGGTCGGCCGGCGTGAGAAGTGGTCCTCAAGGCTCAGGATAGATTACCGCCCCGTCAGCATCATTAGGCAATTTTCTGAAACCCACAAATCCCAGCCGAGGGTCTTCCTCTGCGCTATCTACTCGTCGTTTCCGTTTTATACCCTGCACCTTTCAGAAAAGGGGTATATTTGTTTTCAGTGGTCCTCAAGGCTCAGGATAGATTACTGCCCCGTCAGCATCATTAGGCAATTTTCTAAACCCACAAATCCAAGCCGAGGGTCTTCCTCTTTGCCATTTACTTGCCGTTTTCCGTTTGATACCCTGTACCCTTCACAAGGGAACAGGGGAATATTTGTTTAGTTGGGAGAAGTGGATCTTTCGAAGAAATCTTCATTTAGTCTTTTAAGAATTGGACCTGACTGGAAGCCCCCATTCGAGTTTTGGTCTTTAAAGGCAGATAAATAGAGTATAGGGTATAAAAAGCTTGCGAAACCCATTTCAAATCCGGCTACAGAGTTCAGTTTTCTTCTTCTAACCCAAAAGCAGCCAATGCCTCACTTCAGAGCACTTCTAGTTCGGTGCGCTTTTAAATATTCAGTGCTTCCATCGAGTTGGGTAAATAATTAAATTCTACGACACCATTTAGATGAGATTTAATTTTGCTGTCCTTTTTATGCATTTGATGGCCTAATGAATCCTTAGCTTAATGAGCTTCAGGTTCTTAGTCCACCAAGGTCGCCGATCGTCAACTTGTTGGCCCTGACATTTAAATTGGTCTGGTTAGTTGGTTTTATTTACCGCCTCGGTGCCTCGTACGCATTTGCACAGCCTGAATTAAAGCCAAGGCCTTGGAAATTGCCTCGTGAATAATAAAAAAGGCAAAATCTGCGGACGGCTTCGAAAACATTTTGCTGAAATTTTCATTCGCAATTCCCAAAGGATTTCCCCCAACGCGTTAGCACATGATAAATGGCTTTCTCATCACGTTGACACGGAATCGTAGCTTCCTCTAACCTTGGCCAAGTCGGCCAGTCTATCTCAGTCGACCGGCTAATGCTAAAATGTCAATTAGTCGTAATTGCCGAGCTCGGCAAGGGGTTTGCCGCCGCGCACATGGCGTATACGCAATGCCGCCGCCTCGGCCTGCTAATAAGTTTAGTGCGCTCTACTAATTGCCAGCCGGACGGACGGCCAGAGTGCATAAATTAATTAGAAATACATACCAACCGACCGACTACTAAGCATTTCAGTCATTGCATTTTAATTAAAAAATCCTTGCTGCCGAGAAGAAGGCAGGCAGCCCGGTTGACGGCCGCTTGCCATGTCATCTGCATGTCGGCATAGTCAATTACCAGTCATGGACATGCCAGCCCACAAAGGGCGTGGCCGGTTGACAGGTGCTACCTGCCTCGTTTTTTGTGGATTATCGATTCGAACTGACAGCAACGAGGCAGGATTACATGGACAATTTTAATTCCGAATTTCCATCTTAATTGGCTACTTAGGTATTTTCTTTTTTTTCTAATTTCTCATTATCGTTGGGCGCCGCCACGTGGCGGGCTAATTAAGAACTTGAGGCAGCCACCAGGCCACCGTAAAGAAGGCCTATATGAGATATTATGGCCAGGTCACAGGACAGAGGCATCACTGACACGAATTCACATTTCCCACACACACACGACCCACATTTGCCAGGGCTGGCGGACGGACGGATGGCTCGTTATTTACTGAGACACCCAAGAACTGCACCCCAGCGAATTGAGTGCCAAATGCCCAAAAAGAAGATGACACAGTGCTTGTGTGTGGCGTGTGTGTGTTTTTGGGCCATGAAATCATCTAGGACGAGGGGGCGGGCAGGAACATATTGGGATTTTGGTTGGCCAACAAATTATTATGGCTGGCACAAGAGCTGCCCGAATCCGTATGGCGCGGGGGCGTGGGTCGCATAAATTCTTATTTTCTGGCAGCAAGGACAACCAGCGGACATTGCGACACTGTCGACGATGCGAACCGGCAAAAATTTATATCAATTTGCATGCATCCAGCAGGGCAATCAATTTAAGTCTCTGGCCAGCCAGCCAGAGTTGCGTGGCGTGCCCGCAAATTTGATTATAGCGAAAAGTTTAAACAATTTTGTTTATCCGCTCTAAACAAACTTTAAACTCCAGGGCGAAAGTTTGCCGCAGCCGGTGGAGGGGAATGCGCACTTTAAAAACAATTTTGCGGCTAATTAACGAAAGCAAATTAATTAACCACCGACTGGGACCGGGACCAAGTTTACATTCTTTTTTAGGCCTGGGCAAGGGGCGTCTATCGATCCGAGTGAGGATGGCGTGCTTGAAAGCATTTTGAAATTAGAAACCTGCACTTGTAGGCGCTTTCTAGTCAGCCTCAAAAATGTCAACTGTAATTGCGCCGGGGCGAGGAATTTGCAAGGACGAAAAGCCCCTGCCTCTGCCTTTGCTTTCGGCCGGGCAATTAAGACAAATTAGTCAAAATGCAGGCCCGGGACCCGCCAGCCGGAAATGTCAAAGTCACCGGCGGAAGGCAGAAGAAGCAAATCCAACGGCTTGCCGGCCCAGTCAGTCTACTTCCGATCGACCTTCGCAAGTTTAATTCGATTTGCGTTGGTGTGTTTGGCGGTTGGTACATCGCGTGCCCTATGCACGCGAAGAGAATCCTCGGCTTTATCGTCTAAACTTTGACATATGCAGTCAACGGTTCCGCACAAAAAACAAAACCAAAAAACCCTTCCAGCAAATACAACAATCAACACCCGCGACAGCCCATCGCACCGCCGTGTGCAATCAATTAAATTTGTGTGCCAGCGCACACGCCTGTCTGTCAAAGGCCAACAACAAAAGCCCCCCAACAGGTTTGCGTTCTCTCTAAATAAATATAGAATCCGACATATGCGGGCGCCCCGCCCTCGGCTTTAAAATATCCCCTCGGCCGCGCTTATAAGTAGGCTTCACACAAATTGAAATTGATGGCTCTGTGCGCGGGCGGTCGGCGGGCGGGGCGCGTGTGTGGGCGTTGGCGGTTTGTGTTTTTGTGGTCGGAACTTCCCTAGGCATGTGAACTTGACAGTACAAACTGATATTATAAATTACCGCTGGATTATTGATTTCAAACGGGGGCGGTTCTCGATGGGCCACTTGCAGGCCGAAGAAATTTCAAATATTCAAGTAGGAAGCGAGGAAATTCCTGGGGAACAGCAAATGCTGCCTTAAAATATTTTTCTATTTTGAAAAGGATCTTTAAGAGGGCCAGGGGATTTGATTTGCTTCCTTCAACCTCAACCCATCGCCTGTTTTATTTTTTTTATGGCAGACCTCTTGCCATATTTTTTTAATCATGTGCATAATTAAGCGGGGGAACTGCCTGGAGAGGCCATAAATTACTAACATGAGAATTTACATTTCTGGGTTTCACCCTCAGAAATGATAAATAAAACAATTTAAAAACTGTCATAAACGAATTACGAAAAACACTTTGTGTTTAATGAAGTCTCCCAACAAGAAACGGAAAGAAAAGAAAGCAAAAAGTTGACAAGATTTATGGCCTTTTGAAGGCCCGAAACCAAACCATACGAGTGCATAAAACTCACTGGAATTAATAGAGAAAATATGTCAGGCAAATTAGGAACAATTCCATTTCATTGCGGGTGAGAATCCCCTGCTGGTTTATTTTTAACACATCCTAACCAACTTGGGGGGCCGCAAAATCAAAACGCCATTCGGAGTGTGAGACTGACACTGAGACGGGGCGAGGCACGGCAAAATTAATATGCGTGAGTTGATGGTTTGAACGCACGCAATCAAAGTCGAAGAGAAGGCTTGCAAATAAATTTAATTGGCATTCAATTGGCTTGAGTAAGAACCAAAGGACTCGGGACTCGCTTAACGAAGGCTACGATTGACGTCAGAGGCCGCCACGGATTTCATGGATCATAAACAATTCGAATAAAACAATTCCCCTCACTTACCTCATCAGCTCGAAAGTTATGCACAAATGTTTGCGGAAGTACGTGTAGTCCAGCATGTGGATGACATTGTGAGATCCATCCGCATCCTTTTCGCGCAGCTCGTCCAGTATGTTGAGCTCGACGACCGCCTGGTTGAGGAAGCGCTTCTTGTTCCTTATGATTTTGATGGCCACATGGGTGTTGGTCTTGTGGTCAAGGGCGCGAATGACCTGGCCAAAGCTTCCCTTGCCGATCACCTCGAGTATTTCATACCGGAAGGCTATATGATCGTGTTCGATCTGCAATCAAAGAACATCTTTAGAATCATTTATTATTTTCGATATGTTGGGAGATCTTACGATTTTGTAGTTGCCATTGTCATCGTCGTAGCCCGAGTTTGTGGTGTTGGCATTCGTTGATGGTTTGTTGTAGTTTTTGCTGGCATGCTGGCCGAAATACCAGACTTCCTTGTAGACCTTGAGTTCCTCGAACTCTAAGTCGGTCAAATAGTTGCGGTACTTCTTCACGAGCTCTACGAAATAGAAGACATGGTAGGCCCAATAGTAATACTCGTAAAGGTAAACAAAAATGTAGGGCATTGTAAGGAACACGGAATGGGATGGATTTCTGTCTTATCTTCCCCAAAATGTGTGTGTTTGGCTGGGAAGCTTAGGGGATTTGAACCTGTCAGCTGTTGACAAAGAAGTCTCAGCTTTCAAATAAGGATAATTGAAATTGCAATTTACTGCCTTGCCCGAGGCGTGACCTTGACCTTAATGCCATTTTGTTTGCGAATGCAAACGGGCTGAGGGCACTGGAATATAAAATTAATTAGCACTCATGCTGTGGGCAAAAAGTGCAACTAACAAAAACGAAAATAGGACGGGAATCCCGAGAGGCGCCAAGGGCCACTGCAGCCAGCTAATTGGCAACCTAAAGTGGCATTGGGCGCCAGCCAAGCGAACGGGTTGGGTTGCACAAAAAACGAACGGAAACAGCCGGCAAAATGGACGAACAAACTGAAAATCGCCACTCACCTGATGGCGTCATGGGCGTGTTGCATTTAAGCTCCGCGCTGCCGGTGCTGCTGGCCGAGTTGCCTGAGCTGCCGCTGCCGCTGCTGCTGTTCGATTTGGTCGATGAGCCGCGCTCGTTGCCGCTGCTGCTGTTCGTCGTGGACGAGGATACGGGAGAACCAATGTTGTTGTTGTTGTTGCCATTTGTAGAGGCATTTAAATTGCCATTGCCCTCGTGCCCGTGGCTGTGATTGTTGTGGGCATCCAGGCAGCGGCCGTTGCGCGATGAGCCGCGCACTCCGCTGCCATTGCACAGCTGGGGCAGGGGCAGGGGCAGGTCAAGGCGCGAGCCGGTCAGCCGCGCATCGCGACGCAGCTTCTCATTGTCCAGTTGAATCTGGCAAAATAAAAATAAAATAAATCAAAGTAAGCGGAGAAAGAGAATTAAAATTGTACATATAAGGAGTTCAGGCGTTGCATACTTTTACGATGGAGCGAATTGTCCGCTGGGAATAGCGGAGTCGAATTCGCTTGCATAGTTTCAGGCTGTGTCTTTTGGACTCAGCCCGTTTTTTAATTTTCGGCATCTCCTTGGGGTATTCTAAAAATTTGCTATCTTCTAAAACTTCGACTTATTTTTTTATATTTTAAATTTCCTTCTTAAAAGCTATCCAATTTTTTTACACTTTTCTTTAATTTTGTGTATCATATTTTTTGGATTTAATATGATTAGAGACTCCTAGATAACTGAACTCTTACACACTTACCGGCATTTCGCATCGATCCAACATTTCTGGTCGCTGTAGAATCGATGATTGTCCAACTTATGCAAATTGCGACACTTTGCTAATGACCCTTCCTTCAGCCAGCTGTGTCCTGTAGTTTTATTGGCGGAGTTGCGTTGCTTCCTGCCAGCAGAATTTTATAGACCAGTTAACTGTCGGGATTGGGCGTGGAGCACATTTGCATTTATTTATTGTGGAACTACTGCAAAGAAAACAACAAAGAATGACAAATATTTATTAGCCATACGATAACAAACCCAAAACAAAAGGCCAACATATTAAATATCCCGAGGCAAAACCCTTGACTTTAACCCTTTCTTCGCTTCCGGTTATCAACCACAAAATAATGGAAAGCCCAATCGTCGCATTGCGGGGGAGCCCAACGCAATGCGCATGCAAAGTGCACACAATAAATAAGCTGGTAAACAGAATCGAAAGAAAGAAACGCCCCTCAAAAAAAATAAGCGACATGTCAAGACATAAACTTCCCGGCAACCGGGGGGCCGAACCGTTGGCAGTTTAGTTTTCATTGTCAAGGCGGCGACGACGACAGCGGTGGCGGCGAATCATCAAAGCCTTCAACTTGGGGGCTTATTAATAATTCGGCTATATACTTTTGGGGGGTTGTTTGCCATATCCCAGGTAAGAGACAAGTCCGCTGCCCGCCTCGTTGGGAAAGCATAAAAAACCTCAAAAGCCAAAGTCATGCCCAATTACCGGGTATACGCTTGTCAGTCATGAGTCCGGGGATGAATTCCAAACTATCCGCATTCGAAATGGGGGGAAGGGGCGTAGGAAAAGTCAACCCTTTCAGCGGCGAGTTTAGTTTAGTGCAGTAAAAACTTCAAGTTTGTTTGACAACTGCTTTCATCAAAAGACCAATTCGAAAGGGCTAGTCAAAGGCACTCAGAGAAAAAGCCCACAAAGAAACGAAGTAAGGAAATAGAAGAGAGGCCTCAAAAAAAATCGGAAATTAATATAATCAAAAAGAAAGGATCTTAAAGAATTTATTAACATGAGAACCTCGAGGAAGAAAGACAAAAATAAAGGAAACTATTTTCCTTCTATTTCAGGAACTCTCTGATTTCTCTCAGTGTTTTGTCGGTTCCACCCACGTTTCGTGGAGCCGTCGGTAGGTCTGCCGATTTTGCATACTCTTCAGCGAGTTTTGGCTCCTTTAACCTTTAACAGCGCTTAGCATTTTTCCTTCTTTTTTGACATAACATTAAATTTATCGCCTTTTAAAACTTTTCTGTCATAAAATCATAATTTACAGCGCCGGCTTCGATGTTGATCCCTCCGACAGTTGTTATGGGCATTGATTTTTACTCTTTGTTATATTTTATTCAGGGGAAAATTATGGAAGGTATTTTTGCCGGTGGTTCCCTGATTTCCATCTGCTCCCCTCCCCAATCCACCGGCCCTATTGTCTGCTTGTTATGTCGTTAGCCACGCTTTTCATTACCCTTCTTTTTAGCCAACTGGTTTGGTTTGGTTTGTCTGGCTCACTGACTGTGCGACTGTTTGTGCGCCTTTTGTTTTTTTTTTCAGCATTTTGTGGGTGAAGTTTATAGTTGATTTTGAAGTTGGCTTGGCGACTTTACGAGCAGCAACTGACTCAGTCAGCCAGCGAGTCGAGCCTGTCATTAAATGCGCTTTTTTTGCGCTGGTTTGCCAGGTTTTCTTCATTTTGTCGGTTTAACGTTTTTTTTTCGCAATTTTTGTAGAAAGCACTCGGTTAAGCAATAAACCAGCTCACAGGTCCCCAAAAGTCTTCGAGAGTCTCGGGTTGTGGCTTGGATTTCTTTCCACATTTTCGCCTCGCGTAATTTGATAAGCGAAAGTTTTTTGAACTCAACCCGCAGACTGGCGTTTGCCAATCCCAAGTCAACTGCAAGGTCCCGCCAGCCATTCCAAAAATAGTACCCGTAACCCTGCTGCAGCAATGTCAAGCATTCTCGAGAGTAGCCTCGTTCATAGATTAATTGATGCGGAATGACAAATCAATTGGCTTTGTTGGGACGATAAATCAATCAGCCGAATGGACCGGACCACAAACAATTACACGCCTCGGATATCTAAATTGGTTGAATAAAAGCTACGATTTGGCAATCGCATTGATTTCTTGTATATCAATTGACACCCACTGAACCGTAAATCGATTTCTGCTATTTCCATACCTGACATTGAAATTCAAATTCCAATTCGATATACGCGACTTCGCCACGAAGATGTGTCGGCGGAGTTTGCCTTGAAAGTCTAATTCAGTTTTTGCATTGAGTTGTCTTCGTTTTTTGAAGTCTCAAGTGTTTTTTATTATTTTTGCTCGCAGTGGAAAGAATTGCATTTTCGAGATCATGAAAAGTTAACCGCCCAATTTGTCAATTTATTTTGACAGGCGGGAGAAAATCACTTCAATCATACAATGAAATAAAAAATTGCCTGCCATTTGTCAAGTGCATTCGCATTCCCACCAAAGAGCGACAAACTCTTCTCATATCTTTGATTTAATAAAAGCCGATTGCCCGAAAGCCCCAACTAATTGGCCGGCTATTGGACCGAATCACGTAACGTGAAAAATATCAAAAAGACAAAACAATGAAACGTGACATTTAATTTGCGACTCGGCAACATTTTGTGCGAATTATGTAAATACTTTTTGTTTTTTGTCTTTTTTATAAGGTTTTTCATTGATTTACATGTCGCAGAATCCCAGAGAAAACCTTCGGCTGCAAATGTCAAAGATTTTCGTAGGAGTGCTGCCATTTGATTTTCCTCAAATTGACATTTCTCAAGCCCATCACCCCAAAGTTTGCCAGCGACCTCTTCTACCCGAGAATTCAAATACAAGTTCTTTGAAATTTCTATGTCTTTTTCGAGTGGCCCCAGTCAATCACGTAGATCCCATCGGCAACAGTTACTTACATATCATTTAAATAATTCATATATCTTTATTGTGCACCGGGGAACATGTGTATGACAGGCAGGCCGTCTGAATTTCCAATGAGAAACAAACAATGCGGCCCTCATTCAATCAATACAGAACGGCCGACACTTTCAAGACCCGGCAAAAGTTTGAGTCTTTTGATCTCTTTTTCTCTGCGCTAGAGGAATACTGACAAATGATTTAATTGAATTTCGGTCCGCCAAGAATACCCATCAAAATTGGCTATTCATGTCATCACTGACCTTTGCCAAATTGGCGATTTAATTCGAGTGGCCACACACGCGACTCCACTTAATTATGCGAAACATTTTCGGGGTAAAGAGTCTGGCAAAAAAATAATGAAATGTGTCGCAGGCCCCACAAAATTCCAGTTAAGTGCCGCCTCGCGTGGCCCAAAGGCCGGCAAAAAAAAGACGGAAAGGCCATAAAGATTCTTTTTATATTTAATTTCGCACAGACATGAAACATAAGTGAAGTTCACTTAATGCCTGCATACGGACTACATTTTTATTTGGCAAAAGCCTCCCCGAGAAAGCAGGCCACAAATCGCATGCCACAAAATTGTGCTTAACCAGAAGCGGTGACAAAGGCAGCCCAGCCAATGGCCAGGTTTTGAGCGCCCCTTTTAACCGGGCCTGCCAGCAGTAAGTGGTAAATAAACCCTTGAATGACCTCATAAACTATTGACCCAGTGACCCCAACCCTAACTAATGACCTGGGCAATCGGAAAATGTCAAATAATCGCCAATAAATTTGGTTCTCTGTTTTTCACCCAAAGGTGGGCCAGGTTACCCTTTGGGGTATAAGGTATAAAGGGCTTTCAATTACAGGAATTTAAAATTCTCATACTCATAAATCCTTCTTGGGATGGTCTTTCATTTATGGAGAAGCCTTTGGGGACCTCCGGTGGCTAGCAACAGTTGTCGTCACCTCCATCGACCTGCCGGGGTAACTGACATAGAAACCTGAAACTGAAACGACAACCGGCAAACAGACCAACAGCTTCGCTACACCGAAGATTAAATACACTTTAGTGGGTGGGAATTATACAAATCAAAGGTTACAAACCCAAAGAAGAACCTCTGTCATATGAGAAGGGCTGCTGAATGTTTAGTCTTTAGTAAAGGGTATAAAATGTAATGAGTATCTCACCAGCCCACGCTGCGTATGTGTAACCTGATGGCCAATGTGCCACTGCCTGAACCTGTGGGCTGCCCCACTCCCCTCTGCAGTGATATATATCGCTCGGCTTAGCTTTGCCGTTAGAAAGTGGCGGTGACAAAGCAAAAACAATTTTAATAACTTCCGTTCTAAAAACACTTTGACAAGCTCCAATGGGGTGAATACACAAAGACAATGACCCAAACTGGCCGGGGACGAGGGCGATGGGCAGTTGTTTCTATGATCCATGGCGATTGGAGAGGAACGAAATGGCGGCTCATGGGGGTTTCTATTACAAACAAGTGCCGAGCAAAAGTAGGAAGGGTCTTTTTTTTGTTTTGTTGGTCAATGGCTTCTGGGTGACTTTGTGACTCGGTTTGGTGTCATGTCACTCGGCATGCAACGACGGCAACAACAAACCGGGAAATTAGCTCGAATAAAATGGAGTGTTCGAGGCTCCAGCTCAACGTCGGGTTGTCGGAAAACGACAATTAGCTTTCAGCTTGCCCTGACTGAGTGTCCCTCCCAGCTCATTTGACAGTTGACTGCCTTTCTTTCTCCCGCTCGCCCCTGCCCCTCTCGGGGGGCACAAATATAGACATTTGCTGTGCGGCTTTTATCGGCGCTGCGCATAGTCAATTCACGGAAGTCTTTCTTTCTAAATGCGATTGAGTAATGCGTTGGAGCCCGAGCCCGAGTCGAAGCCGATGGTATCTGTGCCGGCAGCAACAGCTGCCTGAGCTTGGAAATTTGGTTAATGGGTAAAATTGGCCGTAGGAGGAAGCAAATGGAACTGTTACAAGCGCATCGAAGTGTTTTCCTAGCCAGCGGGCTATTTGCTTACACAAAACCAAACAGACGACAATGAAGATCAGCGCAGAAAAAATCGGGGGACAGCCGGGCAAACTCTGATTGACATTTCAAATTGCCGTAAATCTTTGCCGTCATTGAGTGGGCAGAGCCAGCCAGCCGAGTGGGGGCCCCAATCTGGGCTTCAATCTCAAGCAATTTCCCTGCCACTCAGTTAACCTCGACGCCTCGTAAAGAAAGGGCACCCACCCTCGTCTAGTTATTTCGGGGCATGCGTAACCTTGGATTCGAGTTAACCCCGTGCATGTTTCAAGTTCAATCACAACCATAAATACCCAAAGTAAGCGGGCAGCGGCAAGCACAATATCAACTAATAAACATGTCACACTTTCCAACATCCAGCAACAAAATCTGCTGACAGCTGCCAACCAAAAAAAACCCAAGCAACCCAGCCAGCCACACACAAGCTCAGCTGCGAAAGCAGCAGAAATCAAAGCCCCCAAAGTGTTCAATGGAGAGATACGACCGCGGCTACGGGCACGGGTAGACGACCGAGGGCATTTTACAGCGGACCACAGCGGAGCTGAGCAGAGCGGAGAACAGGCCCGCCAATTGCCAGTGAGCTGGCAAAGCGCTCAGATTACAGCAGGCGGAGACACCGGCGGAGACGTCGACGGGGACGACAATTGCCTCAACTTTGGCGTTAATGAACATGAGCACACTTTCTGCCTTCAAGTAGCGATGGGCGGCGGCGGGAAGAGGGCGGGGCATGCGTAATGAATTGATGCCGGGGATGGATGTGGTGTGGGGTAAAAATAAATTGTGGAAGATACGTACAAAAAGCATTTTAACACATAATATGAAAATAATTGAGACAATTATTAGAGGAGCAGGCGAACGAGCGAGCGAGTGAGCGAGAGAAAGGACAGTTTGTCAACTTGTCGGCGGCTTTTTCAAGACAAACGATCAACGCAATTAGCGATCTTATAGTTTCTTTATGATCTGTGGCAATTGTGATTATATAAAGAAAAAGCAGCTACCCCTGCCCGAGTCAAAAGTGGGACAGCTGCCGCAGATACAAAGGTTCAAGGCTGAACTTAAAGAATCTGAAAAGGAGTTAAGATCAAAGACAGAGAAGCTAAGAATCTTCAGTATTTCATACTTAAAGCAAAAGCTTAAAGCATTAGTGTAAAGTATTCCCTTCCTTTGGATCCATCTAGAAATCTTTAATATACCCTTTCCTTTTCTTGTTGGCACCCCCACCCTTTCGTAAATGTCTGATAGGCTTTAATTTGTGCCCCTTCCTCTGCCCTTTCAATTATCTCAAATTTGTAGTACTTCCTCATCAAATCTGAGACCAGAAATTTTGTAGTTTTGCGGTCAATTTGATACCCAGATCATTTTACACTCAGCCACAGTGGCAAATTGTTATGTGTGTGGCTCTGCGGCCCTCGGCATTTACAACTCACTTGGTAACTGAGAGTCAAGTCGAAACCACAGTACAATTGACATTTGATTGACTGACAGTTTGTTTGCCAGTCGTTTCTATTTTTTTTTTTGACAATTAGATGAGGCAAAGTGAAATTGCTTTCGATTTCGTTGGCATCAATAGAACCCAAGCAGACCGTCGATGGTTGAGACAAAGACGAATGCCCCAAAATTGCCTTGAAAAAATTGATTTGGAAATTGGAGTCCAAATACAAATCAAATCGAACTAAATCCATGACGTGTTGCTATTTTTACATTTCCCATTGATTCTCGTTTTCTATTTTCCTGGCTGGTGTGGGAAGCACAGAAAAGAAAGCGCCAGGAAAATTCGTATTTTTAAATTCCGCTTCTTGTTTTGATTTATCGCACGACGCGAACTGAGGAAAAGCTGTCACAAAAATTGGGTCACTCCGCACTTGACATTTTCTTCTACGATTCCAAATGTTCCAATTTGGAAAGATTGCGTAAAGCTTTATTTCTGTTGGGGGGGAAATCATAAAGAGCTTGGGTTCATTCGGTTTCTTCAGACATCGCAAGTAATTAGAATTTCATATCAAAAAAGTTGCTCAATTGGAAATGAGCATTTAAATGGGGACAATTGGGCAAAGCCTCTTAGAATAATTTCTGAGAATTATTGGGTAAAGTTTATGGGTATTTAAAAGGCGCGGGGGAGTTTCAAAATATGATTTATGGGTCAAAAGATTTTTTTTTAAACGGCACGGTTATTGGTTAAACAAAGGTTTCGTTTAATGCTCCGAACTAAATTAAGTAAGATTCACAAGGAGCCCTAAAAATCTGTCTGTCGGTCGGACTTTTATAGAAATAATTTATTTGATGCTAGTGATGGTGGAAATTATCGATTACGTGAGCAAACCATCAAGAGATAGCAAGCAAAAGGAAAGGTAGAAATCCGTAGAGCCAAGAGGATAACCATGGACCCATAAAAGCCACAAACGACCATTCACCACACACACTCACAGCCACACACACCTCCCAACGGTGGCAACCTTCACGGCCCAAAAGCCCAAAACCAAAAAAATAATGCATTTCGCGAACGCCGAGCATCCAAGAGGCGACTTCTCAAGTGGCAGAAAAACTCACACAGGCATTTGCACAAATAGTTTGCTTAAGTGCACGGGTGTGTGTGAGTTTTTGGAGTGTGTTGGCTTGTATTTTATTTCAGTTTTTATGCACCGCCTCCCTTGCCACCTCGCGCGGCAGAAAGCTAACGTGCAACAAAGCGAATGCAGCCTTGCAAATGGCCAAAAAAAAAAGAGGCAGCCCGAACAACAAACAACCGCGGGGCTAAGTACAAATGGTTTTGGGCCCCATTGTTGTTGGCTTCGCAAATATTTGTGCCATTTAAATGGTTTTTATGATGGGATTATTTTAGATATTCATTTAAACTCATGGACGGCAGTCGACAGGCCGTGCAGCCGATTTTATGGCTCTCGCGGCTTGGCGCTTTTGATTTTAACCTGCACCAATTCAGAGGGAATTTTGTGTTTACACTTTTCGGGGGTGAATTTTATGCGGGGCCTCATTAAACCGTCCGACCTACTTTTCTCCCCGGGATGACTAATTTCGCTTCGAAAAATTTCAATAATTTTGTTTGATGGATTTTAGTTGTTGGCTTACGTAAGTAAATTCTAGCCAAGCCCCTTTTTTTCGTTGGCTGGCCTTAAGATCGGCCACAAGCATTTTGGCAGCGATTTATAGACTTCGCCAAGGCCGTTCATAAAATAATCCATTCACCCGTCTTACCCTGGGCTCATGGTACGGATCTATGGATATTTGGAAATTCGATTTCGTTTTTATACTCTGCACACCTCGAAGGCCTGAAACGGGGCATTTAGGCGGTGGCATCAGGGGAATAATAAAATTTACACACAATAAATGAGCTATCTTCTGAGGTTCAATGAAACGAAAAGGCAAACAGACAGGCAGACGGGCGGATGAGCGAACAGTCACACAGATTGCCAAGGCATCTGATATTTAAACTCTGTAGAGTATTTGCTGGTTGGTAGTGTGAAGTTGGCATCGATTGCAATTGTTTCGGTGTCGCTGTTGGGGCATTTGAGAGCTTTGCAATTTTCATCACATCTTGAAAACCGCAGTGACGGCAAATTAGCAAACATCGTGAAAACTAAAAGCTCCATGAAGCGCAAAGCAATTAGACATGCAATACTGGAAAGTAATGTCAATAGAGGCCACAGCATTAGCCAATCCAAGCCAGTCAGTCAGTCACTGAGTCGCCTTAAGTGATGGCCAAAAAAAAGGTCTGTTTATTGATTGTCGATATGCAAAGATTCCATTTAAGTCGCCGGTCATATTTCAATGCCCCTTCAGGAGTGACATCTCCGACGATCCAGACGATCATCAAAAAGCAAACACCGGCGCACTCGTAAATTAAAATGTCACAGAAATTTCCATACGTCTGTCCGGCGATTGAAAGTAGAAGTCCAGCCGTCCAAAAAAAAGTGCAATGAGCCCGCTGTCAGCGGCCGTGTTTGCTTGGCTTGGCTTCGAAATGAAATTAATAAATTATGCGGGCCGACTATTAAAATGACTAACGAGACCGGCGATCAGGCGGCGGCGTGTGAAAGTCCACAAAATTTGCCTACAACTAATTGGCCCGAGTTAAATGGTCGATGTTTTCTGCAGGTTTTTCCTGGATGGAAAAAAAAACAAGAGACCCCAACACGTTTTGACCACGGGTGAGTCGGTGCAGCCGGCAGGGGGGCGGTGGGGTTATGGACCCTGACCAGCCGCCTGGTTGGCCTAAACTTGCTAAACTGGCTTTTAAAAGCATTTCGCTTCGGCTTCTTTCACATGAAGCAGCCATGAAGATCATGGTCTCCAAGGAGGACTCTGCCATTGCAACAAGTTGCAGTTGCCGTTGCTGCTGCCGCAGCTGTCGAACTGTCGGTGTGTCTGTCGCCAAAACGCACGGTTGGCTGTGTGTACTTTATACTGATTTTTTAAGGTTAATGCACTTGAGTTCGTTAGCGCTTCTTCGCTGACCAAACTGGGGAGCCGCACGATTGTTGCTCTGCACCAATAAATGCGTAAAAAATTGCTGTCAATTTGCCTGAGATGGCGGCGGTTTGGCGGGGGCCTAATAGATATTTTCACTTTAACAACTTGCCACTAAATGCTGCACATTCATTTCAAAGACGGCCGGGCAGGGGGCCTGTCAATCTGGCTGATGAATATTACGCATACGCAGTGCTGCCACCGCCCCAGCCGACTTATGATGCACTTTTTGCGTTTTTTGAGACATTGCAACTTTCACTTAAAAGCCTCCCTGGCTGGCTAATTGAAATGACATGCGTGTTAAATAACTGCAGGCAATTTGTTGCACCAACCGAGCGAGAGGAGGAGGCAGCGCCAAAGACCCTGAAATTTTATAATCACGTCCATCAAGGCCTTTCCATTCGGGGGATTTTCTTGCCGGCCAAAATATTTACACAACATTTTCGGGTTTTTTTTTTTCTCGTGTTTATTTGCTCGATGAAAAATTCTTGGGGTTTCTCGGTCTCGCGTGCCCAGCCAAATGGGTCAGCGCGGTTGTTGTCAGTTGCCGATTTGGGTCAAATGTGCCCCGCATATCAGAATTATAATTATTATTTCACGAATGCGGCAATAAAACACAAGACAGTCGACAGTCTCTCGACCGCCCCAGCCAGCTTAAGCAGCAGCTTAGCAGCCCCCGGGCCGCCGCTGGACAGGAAGTGGTTAATTAATAAGAAAAACGAAAGACCGGCTGGCAAAAGCGGGAAAACTTTGGGGAGCTTCAAAGCGTTGGCTTTTTAATTAAAAATTCTGACTGCTTCTGTTTTGCTTTTTAAAAGCGAAGCTAAGAAAAACTTGGCCAACACTAGAAAGCTATGCAAATTCCTAGTCAGTCATGATCTCCAAATGGATGATTTCGGGGAAGATTTAGACGGAACGGACGAACGGAGAATCAAGTCACCAAAAATCCCAGGACAATGGCAATACAAATGTGATAAAAATTTACAACTCACATTAAATAAAATCCCTTGGAATCGTAATAAATGAAATCCGCAAGCTTACCTGTAAGAAAAGATGAAGAAAAATTGAATTAGCATACAGAAATATTTCTTAAGTTCCTCAAAACGATTTCAACAAATTTAGTTGGTTTCCCTGTTCTGATTGGGAAGTGCTCGTAGTTTAAAAACAAAACCCAATTGATTGACGAAATACCCAGCCAGCGTGTTGGGCTAAATTCAATTGATTCCTTTCACTTCCGTGCTTCCTGCCGCCGTCGAATTGGCTAAGCTACTGGGGGCCCACGACCACGTACAACAATCAGAGCGTGCCGCCGGCATTTTTAAGGGCAGCCAGGGTCGAGCCAACTATTTTTATATATAGAAGGCAAGGGAGTGGGGTAAAAAAGTGCCCACGGTGCCTGACAATTGCATCTTAGGAGCGCTTGCTTGGGCCCTAGAATCGCAGTGATCTAAAATCTGATCTGGTCTCGTTTTCGTTTTCTTCTTTTAGTTTGGCACGCAATAAATTTGTGTTTTTTGGTCAATTCTCAGACAGCTGACAGCTGTCAGTGTCTCTCTGGCTGCCGGGCATGCTTCCCTAGCAGTTCCTCAGAGGAACTGGCATTTCCTTTACACCAGACAACAGTTTCACTTTTGATTGGAAATGCATTTGCTACGCCCATTTCCCAATCAAAAATCGGACATTCGACATTTGTACAACGGTTCGGACTAATCAATTATAAATTTTCTCCCCCTCAACCCCTTGCAATGTGTCAGCCAGTCGTCGGCTGCATAACACGGACCACAACTTGCATCATCACAAGACACAAGACACAAGACTAGACAACATCAGACAATGCCCAGAGAGTCAATATCAATGCATTAATTACGAGCTGAATGGAGCCCCTCTGATCGGGCTTCGTAGGGGCCATTTAACTGGCTGGTATAACATGCAATCAAGTCGTAAAATAATTAAGGAGGCTCAGCGCGCTCAGCAGCTCTCGCGGTATCGGTTGCATCAGTTGGTTGAGTCAATGAACCTGGACAACAACGAGGCCGGCCACAAATTTCACCCAATTTCCTATCAATTGGCCATTCAATTTGCTTGTCATAAAACCACACACACCGCGCAGACTTTGTTAAAAAAATATGAACAAGAAATGGTATAAAAAACTAGGCAGCATGCAACAAAAAAAAGCCGAGGCCGCTGCGGGGCAATCAACTTTTTTGTACTCTGTAACGAGGGCTAAACGGGGAATATTAGCTTCCAAAATCTGAAGAAGTCTACTGTCTTTCAAAGCCACTCCATGACAAGAGATTCCCTTAAATAACCACTTATTTTCAGTTTAATGAGCGGCCGGGCTGTTCTATTTGGCACGCCCCAAAAATACCCGACGAAGTATTTGGAAAATGCATTTAATTTTGCTCTAAAAATAATCAATTTACGTGCTGATTAGCTGTGTGGGCAATTTGGAGAATCAGCGCGTGAAATTTTCATTTGATTTTCATTGGAAAATTCAGAGACTCACAAATAGAAAACAATTGAATAGAAAGCATCGCGTTAATTAACCAACAAAGCGAAAATCTGAGTGCGCCTGCAGAAAACAACAAAATTTCACTGCAGGAAAGAAACAAAATCAACACATTTTTTTCGTTTTCCTTTTTTTTATGATAAATGCGATTTGGCATCGCACATCATCTCCACCGCCGCCGACTCATAAAAGGCAGCCATCAATATCGATTTCACCGACAAAACTGGTGTAAAAAGCTGAAAACTTCACGGCGCATGCGCCACCGCATTTCATTTTCATCGCCGTTCGCTCGACTGCCTTTTGCAATCTGCGACAAAAACTGCCCGCCCCATGGGGGGGCACAAATCCGATGAGCAGCAGCGTGCAACGTGAATGGCAAAAATTGTGTCGCATTGTGAAAGAAATTAGAAAATGAAAAGACTCGAAATTAAATTAGGAGATATTCGATCATTAAGGAAAACAAATTAATCAATTTATGGAATTCCAAAGACGAAGAAAATGCTTCACAGACTTTAATTAATATGGAGACTACCCTGTACCCCCAAAGAGGGTAAGGGGTAGAAAAGTTTTCTTATTTGAAAGCCGAAGTTTGTCCTACGTTTTCCCCGTTTTGAAAGCTCAATTCTAGCACTAAAGATCCACAACATCTTCCTAGAGACACCCAACTTCAGAACCCTGCTTCTATTTGGTGGGGTTTCCTTCCACCGGCGACCTATTTCGTGGTGGAAAAATCACCGTGACGGCTACCAAATTGTCTGTTATCAATGACAAATTGGCCTGCTCGAGAGGAAACTCCAGGTGATCGCTCCCCTCCCGCTGCTTGGTTTATTCTGATTTCGTTCGACTGGCGCCCCAGTCAGCTCACTTTTTCTGTTCTAGTTGGTATCGCTGCCACAGCATGTCTAAGCGATGATCGTTTATTATTTAGATACACTCGCATCACGAAGAATCTCATAAATTCTTTGGCGCTGCTGGCGGCCAGGCCGGCCAGCTGCCTGGGTCGTCTGCTTGGCCGTCTGACGGTCTGTTTGTTTTGAGAGAATGCGAAATACAAAAAAAAATCTAAGAATTCCTCTCGAGGTTTATCTGGCCCGGCTGGCTGGCCGATAACTTGGTCACTAGGTTAGCGGTCGGTCGGACGATAGCGCCGCCCGGTCGGTTGGGGCTAATTTTGTGCAAGTGTTTTTTTTCCTCCACTTTTTTTTTTGCTGCCGAAGTTATTTATTTATGCATTCGGTTTCCAGTTTATAGGCAAAGTGTGTGTTGTTTTCGTTTAGCCGATTTGTTGTTGGGAAAAGCAACGTGTCTGCAGCGAATGTTGCACATTCTGGTGATCCGATTAGTTCTCCATTTTTCACCTGTTGGCCAAGCGGATATGCTGGATTTTTACGAGCCAAATCAGATGTTTGGAAATCTACATTCTTTGGCAATTTATGAGGGAATGGAAATGTTTTTAGTGCTTCTGGGAAAGACACCCCCGGCCTGCAATTAGCACCCAGCATGGTTATATTTTTCCCTACGCATAACAACGAAGTTTTCCCCGGACTTGGCGAAGGGTTCTTGCCAGATCATTTGCATATTTTCCATTACATTCTACGACGACTAATTTATGTGGGTATTTTTACACGGCCGAGTGGCTCGCATAGCCGCTGTTTTCTGGAGTTGGCTTGGCCGACATTAAACTGTCCCCGCAAACATCAAATGTTTTTTATGCGTTTTTAACAAGAATACCATTTCGGCGGCCAAGGCGCATCGCCGGCGATGCCGTTGATTAGTGCGAAAAGGCAATAAAATGCGGTTTAAATTTTATAACCGCCAAAGGCCGAAAGAAGCCACCGCACGAACCAGCCACGCCAACAAGTTGAAGTGGCAAATTTCTAGCAATGTTCCCGGTAGTCCCGACTGGAATTTAATTACACCACTGGGCATAAAAATTAAGCAACATAAACCGCACACACCAGAACTAATTAACATTCTCTATGTAGCCCCAGCCGCCCCGCCCTGATCTTCGAATTGGAGCAGAGCGCGTGGAGAGCTCCGTCGTCAATGCAGCTGCGGTCAACCTCAGTCACTTCAGTGCGTTGAATTTTGTCTATGGAACTTGCATTCCTCCACCAAAGATGGGGAGGGGATGGATGGGCAGGGAGGTTGTTAAGTGGAATGCTTGAGGGCTTAATGCTCATTGTGTTTGTAAACTTCACGCTTGTATGACTCCCTGACACCGAACACATCGATTGTGCGCGCGGATGCTTTTTAGGTTGCATGGGGGCAACCAACAGAGATGAGAAAGTCACAGTGACTGTGATATCGATAAATAATCCAAGAGAAAAGTTTGATATATTATTTAAGTTCTTTCAACTTCCAAAAGTCCCTTATATAAATACCTAAAAAATTGACATATATTTCCCTATTTAAAACTGTAATTATACCCATCAGGGGACTATATTAACTCTCTTTAAACCGCTTATCACAGTCACGGTGACTCATTCGTCTAAGATATACTCTCTAACCAACCAACAGAGATGAGAAAGCCACAGTGACTGTAATATCAAAAAATCATTATAATCCAAGAGAAAAGTAAGATAATTTAATTAATTCCTTTCAACTTCCAAAAGTCCTCTAAATAAATACCCTAATAAATTTTCAAATATTCCCCTATTTAGAACTATAGGTATACGTAGCAGAGGACAATATTAAAATCTCTTTACACCGCATATCACAGTCACGGTGACCATATCACACTCGTCTGAAATATTCTCCTCTCTGGAGGGAGATAGGTTTTGTTTTTGGATCAATGAATTGTTTTTATGATACTTGCACCCTGTGACCAACATCAGATCCACCCTTTTTCTGACAATGTTTCCAACTGTTGTTGTTTCAGTTGTCAGTTGTGTGCTGTGTTGTGTTTGCCTTGTCTATTGTTTTATTCGTGCTTCATTCGTTTGTTGTCTATCGGAAGTTGTTATGTTAATTTATGACTTGTGTGCCACAAATAGTTTTCAGCAGGAAATGCAATTAGTTGCTTGGATTTTTTTTTTTCGGAGGGTGCGCGTTGCATTTCCAGTCATAAACTAACTGGGGGAGTTCGCCGCTTCCATTCCTCAACTGAATGGTTGGGTGGTCCGAGTGGCCCACATTTGCTCCATGTGTTCTCAGGCGGCCGGCCATTTGCTGCACTTCTTTTCGGGCATTTTAATGGCACTTTTGACAAATTAGTTGAGAATTTACAACTCTTCACGCCGGCCAAGAGCGTCAGCGATGGAGCAGTTGTCGTAAAAAACATTAACAGACAGCCAGGCGGGTGGGCCTGGCTGACCCACTCCAAGGAAGACAAATGAAAGAAATGCCGCAAGAAATCAATGAGTATTGCCTTCGATTATTCATCTGCCCGACGGACACTCCCACGCAATTGCTCATTAAAAGTCATTGGACAGGCAGTCTGGTATTTTAAGATTTCCTTACACTCCCTGGGGGGAGACGCATCTTTGTTTGTTTCGGTGTCGGACAAGCGGGACGGCGAGTCAACAACAATGTCTCTGTAATTTCCTGTTTGATATGCACAGAGACGTTGATATGCCAGACACTCGAGGTGTCGATGACGTGTTGAATCGCCGGCCTGACCAAAAGTCTATGCAAAAATTGAGCTTGAGCCTTGACCAGTCGGCTGGGGGGAGACCTTCGATTTGCAATTGCAACGTCATTTTCGCAACGGCGATTAGCTAACAATCGAAATGTCTACACAATATACTCGTGCGATTTATATATAGTCGAAGCTTATCCGATCTGCGGTCGTCAGCCGCCGTTTGCTTACTCAATACCCCAATTCAAAATGAAAACAAAACAAAAAATCGGACAAGAAATAAAATCCGTGATGTGCCAACAACAAAATTACGATTCTCTCTAGAAATTACGTGGCCAAGACAGCAGCGGGGCGTATCCGTCACAGAATTTCGTAATCTTTTGGCATACTGAGGCTGAGAGAGAGCGAGGGGATGGGCAGCCGAAGGCGAATGCAATTTTCTGGGGGGCTCTAAAAATACCGCCCGCCAAAGTGAAATGTTGGGATTTCAATTGATCAATTCGATTGCCTTCAATCAAACCGCAAGAATCTATGCCAAATTGTCTTGTCAGAATTTTCAATGACTTTGAAGAATGTTGGGAAACGCTGCCCCCAACAAAATGTTGCTGCTTCTAATCGATGCTATTTGCCCAGCCAGCGGCTCAGCCATTGACTGTTGTATAATGTCAATTACTTGTGATTTACGACAACTTAATGATGGACTCACATGGGAGCCGAGAGCCAGGCAATTGCACCTTCCACGGCTTGCGGCCAACGTTCTGCTGTCCAGTGTTGCATGTAATCGGTCCATAAAAACGCCACAGACCTTTGAGCAGCCGATAGGCCGACTGGCTTCGTTGGTACAGCAACCAAATGTCAACCATCGGCATTAAAATAACAATACAACAAAATGAGGCACAGGCCGGCCCACAAAGTCGGGCTGGTCGGCGGTCGGTCCGTCGGTCGGTTTGTGTGACGCAACTCAGTTTAGTGAACCCCACCAAGAAGTAGAAGCAGTTTTCGAAATGCTTCTTCTTTCCGGCTTTTGATATTTTTATGGTTCATGTGGAACCCAGAACAGGTGACTGGACTGCTAAACGCACTAAAAAAAAAACAATTTACCAAATTTGAACAGTTGCTTTTGTTTCGCTTTAGAAGCAATTCATTTGGCTAATGACTTTCTGGACGGACCCTAATTTTCACCAAAAGAACTAAGCGACAGTGGAAAAAAGAAGACTTTAAGTCGCCAAAAAAAAGGGTTCTGAACGAAGAGGAAATAAAAGGAACTTTAAGTTTTTGAAGTCTTCCATTTAGAAAGTTTTCCAGGGAATTCATTTGTTTTTGTTTCGCTTTAATTGCTGTTTAAATTTGTTTGGACATTGAGAAATGTAGAAAATTGACATGATCATAAAATAATTAACATACAACCGATCCAAATCGGTTGAAATCAGAGCAAAACTGGTCGCCATCTATCAATGCTGCCTCACTAATTTCAACAAATTGCTGGCTAACCGAAAGTTTCTGTTTCATTTAAAATTATCGACCATAAATCTGCGTTAGAAAAAAAAATACATTTCGGCACTTTTGACGGCCTTGTTTACCACTGTGCGCTTGAGTCAACAGGTTTTGGCTTAGATTTTCTGCACGGTCGTTTGATTCTAAGCGCCAACTAAGGCAAGACCAACGAACCGAGCCCAGGCCCCCGAACCGACTACCGAAAGGGAAATGAACTCATTGAAATTCTCGACACACACACATATTTATATCTATGTGTGTGTGGCTCCCTATCGGGGGAAAAATAACAAAAGACCACAACAATAAAAAAACACAAAAATAGAAAATACAACTCGCCGGCTTTTGAGCGTGAGTGTGCCTGTTTTGGACACGGGGCGTTGAGTTAGGAACCCCAAGCGGGGGTGACCGGCTGAGCCTGCGGTGCGTTGTCACCTCCTGCTGGCTGTGAAAGTGCCTGGCCTATAAATTATTCCCAGGCATTTATGGACGAGGCGGGAAACATTAACTGAGACCTAAAGCCAAACAGTTAAGCGAAGTTTTAATTGGAAAAAATAGACAGTTTCGGATTCAGTTATTGCAAAAGTTTTAGCAGGAAAGAAAATCCCTGCTAAGGCCTCCCGGCCGCTCGGCTAACAAAGGACTCGCTAAGCCTCTCCGATGACAAGCAGCGACTCCTCACCGGCACACAAGCCATACAAAGTCCTCAACCTGCCAGTGAGGCCCTCGCTACTCCAGTTTGGAGTTGAAACTCAGACAGGGCAGGTCGGTCGAGGGCGCCCCCCAGGCAGCCTCTGTTTGGCCCGAGTTTATTGAACTTGGCGGTCGGGCACTCTGCTCTTTTTATCAAGTGTCAAAGCCTCTGATTAGAGCCTCGCGTTCCGTAGGGACTGCCGGACGGAACTGGGTCAGTGAGTGGTTGACTGACAAAGCAGCTGGGGCGGCGGCAGTGGAACTATCTAAAGTCAATAGTCGAGGGTTTTTTTTTTTGTATTGATAACTTTGTCTGTGGAATTGTGCAAGGAGCGGGCGGGGATATTTAGTTTTGGGGGATTATGAAACGATTTACGATGTGTAAAGCTTGGCCGAATAAACAGAAGACCTGATTGTTGTGTGGGAACTCCAAGCCAATGAACTTTAGCCCCGGCCACGAGCCGGCGGGCCAGTTAATTTTGTTATATAAAAAATGCCGAGTCTCTTATAAGAACCATTCGATACGCCCCCTCCGCTCGTACACAATTAATTAATTGCCTTTTGGGTACTGCGAATCGCATGATTCGCACATCGTCAAGTCAACTCACCTTTGGGGCTCGAAATTCGCCAATCGAAAGTCAAAGAACTGAGCGCGGCTGCAAAGAAACCAAACGGGTGGAAAAGTGTTAGACAAAGTTAATCATATGCTTCGTAAAATATTAATTATTTACTAGCAAAATTAGTGGCATTTCGGAGGGAGCACCGTTTACAAGAACCAACTAACAAAACTGGCAAAGGCAAATGCCATTCAAATTAATCAACGTCATAAAACGTCAGTAAAAACCATTAGAACTCATTACCATCCAGCGGTAAAACATAATCAACTACATATACGATTTTTTATTGAACAGATACACGACGGCCTGTTCTACCTGTCGTAAGGTCCCTCCCCGCTGCCGTTAAAAATAACCAGACCCACAAGAAGCGACGCCTACGACGGCAAAAAAGAAAACTTGTCAACTGTAACCGAGACAATAAACAGAATGCATAAATTAATAAGCCAAAGGAAATATAATAGCATTTGGATATTGCCAACTACAGCAACAGCAACCGTGAAATGACAACAAAAATAACAACCAACCAACAAGCAAAGAGCAAGTACAGCCTGGCATGAAAGTCAGGGTTAGGGCGAGGAGGGTGTGTACTCCATAACAGGCCAAAGGGGTTGGGAGAGGCGAGGAGGGGGCTGGGCTTTGTCTGCAGCACGCAACTAATTTCATGCTCAGTTGGCTCAGTATCTTTTATAATTGATAGACCATGAGACCGAGAGATCCATGAGTGGGCGTACCGAGGAGAGTGAGTGTGTCTGGTTCGGCTCAGGTAACCGGAGCTGCAACCAACAAGGCGACGATATGGAAAGTGGCCAACAATGAAACCAATAATTTCCCATCCCTAGCAAACGGCAGGGCAGTTGTTGGGGGGAAAATCGAATAGACAAATTAAAGAGTGGAGGTGGGAAAGCAAGAGACTTTAAGCATTGGAAAGAAAACTAGATTTTGAAAAGAGCAGTGCATCTTTTGGTTGAGAAACATTATAAATAATGGAACCGAGATTAGGAGACTGAAGGTATACGACACTTAGGAGCTAGGGAGCCCAGAATTTAAGAGACTCAAGATCTTAAACAGATAAACGATACAAGAGCTCTTTAAATATAGAAAAATAGGACATCTTTTTTAACCAATTTCCTATCAAAATGCTACAAAATTCCTACAACAAATTCCATTGATACACAAATAATCCCCGCCGCAAATTATCCTTAAATCTTCCCCTGTAAACAGCGAAATTTCGCTTTCAATCAAGCTTTCCTCTGTCCTGATTCAATATTCCCACACCACTAAAAATTGTCAGAGTTTTTGCGTCAATTTCTTGCATGTTTTCGGCTGATTTATCTGCCTATAATCCTTTTGGCTGTCTGCCCCCAACCATAAAATTGTCGAACAAATTTGCTTACCCATCGATAAAAATTCCCTTCCAAAATGAAAATATTGAGCGACAATGCGCGAAATGTCAACAGAACCAAGCGGCTCACCTTTTCGGGGCCTGGCAGCCCCCCGCTTTGTGCACTTTGGCAAAATTTATGCAAATTTTTATTTATTAAATAAACACGCAGGGTGCGTGTCAGTCCCGACTGTCGGTCCGTCCGACCATTACAAACTCAGAGGTGAATTGGGTTCGCTCGCCTAACGAACTTGGGCTCGTCAATCCAGCGAGCTCGCTGGTGTGTGGGAGTCGCCAGCAGTCGACTTGATGTAAACTTAATTGATTTACATATATTTTTTTTCCTCTCGATTTTTTTTTTACAGAACAAAACACAAAATTTGAATTTCAATGGATATCAAGTTCCAGTGACACACATTAGCCCCGAGCATAAGTAGAGCACGAGCCAAACTACACCGAACACTGGACACCGTGCAGGCCCATCGTCAAAGGGAAGAAAGTGGTTCAAGCGGAGTCATTCATTTTTTAATACCTACAAATATGGGGAGGGTAAATTTACCCTTTAAGAAGAGCATCAACTTAGCTATACAGAATATCGTATAACTTGCAGGTCAAAGGATTGAAGATTATGGGTTACAATTTAAGCAGAGCCACTTTAAAATACCTACAAATGTGGGGAGGGTAAATTTGCCCAGTATCAGGTCATTAAAGGATCTCCAATCTCCTCCTAAAAGTACCCCAACAAGAATAAAATAGAGTGCTATTGGATCAGCTACTCTGGCACATCTGGTCTACTTTGCTTGGTTTATTCTGTGACTTCAAGGTGGAGAAACTAATGTACCCTCTATCCATTTCGATGAGGTTGAAAGGGTAAAAGAATTTTTGAAATTTATTATCATGCAAATGACGAGAAACAAAATGCGGGCACTGGCTACTGTGAGCAGCTGTTGGCCGGCGTTTTGTAGCCGCAGCAGTTGATAATTCATATGGTTATTTGGTGTAATTACCGCACAACAAAACCAAATGGCAACTGGCAACGCCAACGTTTCGTAACCGCCTAAAGAACTGCATCTGCGAGATACAATAGACCGGCTTGGGCCAGAAAACTTACCAAGCAGCCCAGCACAGTGGCTGGCTGTCTTTTCGCGCCGTTGACATTGAGCTCACATAATCGCAGCTGACAGGCCAGCGGTGGGGCAGGCAGGAGCGGCACTTGAGCATGAAAATCCCAACGAGCCACAGACATGGAAACAAATCTGCGGCTGACAAATGAAAAATGATTGTACCTAATTGACATAACCAGCCAGTAGTGCGGGCTTTTTGCTTAACTCGTTCTATCTACGAAATCGCCAGGAAATAAATGATATGTTTGGCATTGAAATGGACCATCACTTCGGCTGTCCGCTTAGAATGGTTTGGAGTTCTAAGCTTGGCTAATAGCCGGCAGGCGGATTATTCAAGTACGGTTGACTATATGTTCCCGTCTATGTAATTTTACACTTTGCGCCTTGGGGCTCCCTGGGGTTGCCGGTCGCGGCTTTTAATTTCCTACCGTCCAAGCAAATCAAATCAAACTGCCCGCAAAGACTGCGCCAACAGTAGCGGCAGCTTCATTAATCAAAAGGCACAACATGAGTTTAACATATTAGCCACACTCGTGGGGACTTCATGGAGCGAACCCAGCACCGCCCCTGGCTGATCGCAGACCAACCAAACCAGAAATACATTTTGCCGTTGGTCATCAAAATAAGTAGAATCTTTTTTGGGGTTGGGTCAAGGGTGCTGCTGGATGACTGATGGTTAGGGTGTGTTTCGATAAGTGCTTCGATTTACAGTTAATTGCCCAAGCCCCAGAGAAGAACGAAGACCGATGACAGGATCCCTCAAGCGGATTTTAGGGGTCGAGCTGAGCAGTCGATCACCAGGAGGGTCTGCACTTCATTAGCAACAGTCAACGACCAATTACCTCATAATTTTCTGTGAAATCAGACGAGATTTTAACAGACCTTCGAGAAGCTTAAATTAATGAAGCGAAGGAGAATTAGAAACTGATTTTTCAGAGGGTATGAAATTCTCGTGGTTATAAAATTGTTCCTCTCTTCAATTTACAATAAATGCATTGAAAAAAGCTCGAGGAGCCCTCGTCTTCGATTGGTCTTGTATTCCTTCAAGAGTCAGCACACAAACTTGGCGGCTTTGATGGATAGGAGGCTGTGATTTGTTGCAGTCTAATTACCTTTGGCTGACAGTCGCGCCCACCCAACGACTTCCTTAAAATGTTGCACGCCTGCATAACTTTCCCCGTACCTGTCACTGATCATTCATATTCATTGGTTCATTAGCCCGGGAGCCAGTCTATCAAATCGGTTGCTCTAGTACATTAAGAATTCTTTATATTTTTTTGCTAGCCAATTGACGTCTTTTTCAGAGCCATAAAAGAAGCATTGGCAAATCAAAATGCAGTTCATAATATGCAAATGACGCAGTCCGAATGGCTTGGGGTGTTTAGTATGCAGGGAATGTAAGCCAACCTGCTGTCAGTTGGGCGATTGCTCATACGTCGCGTAAACCAATCAGCTCGACAAGAAAAGACTGGAATTACAAACTGCAGTGGCGATCGTCTGAACTTAGAAGACCGATAAATCTTCATCAAAAGAGCGGAAGTTCAAAAAGAAACAGAAACTGCGAGGAGCGGTCAACACGATCAATTTGTGGTTGATTTTTTCGATTGCATTTAAAAGCAATTTGAAGTGGCCAACCGAGTAAATGAAGGGGCTCTTTGTAGACTGCCGAGTTGCCCACAATCCCCACCAAAAAAACCTGACAAATAGCTGACAAATTAAATATTTAATTACCCGCAAATGTTTGCGTTTGTTTCGAGTCGTTCTGACGCGTCCAAAAAATGCAATAACCTTGCCAAACAGCCAAAGATCCCAGCGCGTTTCTAAGATAAACTTTGAAATGTTTATTTACACACGCATCGATGTGTGTGTGTGCGTGTGAGTGTTTTTTGGTTGCGGTTAAACTTGAAAATCGCGGCAAGCATGAAAAGTGGCTCATTGATTTCGCCCCGTTGCTCTCCCGCGAATCGAGTTTGCTTTGCTTATTTATTTGGTGTCTGCTTACACTCAACTGCTTTATTTGTTTGTGATTTATTTGTCGACAATGTAAGCACTTCCTACCCACACAAGGTTGACTTTCTCGGCGATCGGAAATCATTTCAATCTAATTTCTCTTTGTTTCGATTTACAGTTCGGCGAAACAAATCGCAGACAATGCGGTCGATGATTCCCACAGTCGTAAGGAGTGCGAAGGTCGCCACAAGGTCCCCCGATAAGAGAAAACCCCAACGAAATTAACGCCCATTTTGCTGGTCCGCAGAACCATTTGCGAAAACTCAGCTGGCTTTTTGAAATTCTATATGCTTTGATTTCTGTTATCGGAAACTATACGCTCGGATTCATGGGTGGTCGGTGGGGCCAGTTCCGCGATATTGCAGCCCCGACGCCGGCGATTAGTTTGCTTAGCTGGTTGGTCATTTATCGTTGGACAAATTGCGTTGCATGCAAAATTCTATAAATGCGTTGTTCGTTGAAGAAGGAAATTTAAAATCCCATTAATTTGTGAGAGTTTCAATTATGCGCTTATGAATTTTAATTGTAGCAGAAATCATGGCGGCCGAGGGGAACATGGAAATTACAGATGTTGCGTAATTTTCTCTCAGTTGGAAAATCGTGCTTTTCCGCACGCTTGAAATACGACCTTTCCGATTGCAATTTGTGCGATAAATTTCTAATTTTAAATTCAAGATGAAATGGTCCAGAAACTAATGCAAATTTCAAGGGCATTCCAAATGTGCAGCCACACAAATTGAAGTGCACAAACCGATCTATGAATTATTAATGGAACTCACTTTTTTGAGGCCTTGGTTACCGATGGAAAAAGTCTCCTAAATATGCCGTTCTCAATGCATAAGCTGCAAAACAAAAAGCAAAAAAGAAGCAATTAAAATGATAAGAAAATCAAAATTCTTTCAAATTTAACAAATCGGCCCTCAGTGTGCCCTCATTGTGTGCCCCCAATCCAAGGACCACAGCTCCATTTTCCCCCTCTTATCGGAACATTTGGTATTTTGTGTTACAAATTTCCCTTATCAGCCTCAAAAAGACAAACTCAATACCAGATTGTATCTGTGTCGGCTAATGTTTGACTGATAAAGCTAACCGCAAAGGTAATCCCGGGACATTTACCTAATCAGTAATTGGGGTCGCGAACTGACTCATTTGTCTTTGGGTTTGAAAAGCCATCGACCCAAATAATATAGAAAAATGCAGCTTGATTGATTGCACAAATTGGGGCAAATGCATTGCCCAAGAATCTCCATCATTTATAATTCAATTTGATTGATAAGGAAAATCGAATTACCCCCCTTTGAAAGACCCACTGGAGTGCTATAATCGTAAAGTAATAAATGCGCATTAATTATGAAAAGATCGCCAGAGCTTAAAGGCGGCGTTCCTCATAAAAATTGAAAGTTTCGGCATCGCCTGCCCTGGAAATTGATATATAAATACGCATTTATTTATTGTTTTTGTTGGATTTGTTTTTTTCGCAGAGCCAGTTGTTTGGGTTCCCAGAAAACTTCCTTGTTTATTTGCTTTTATTTATAATTTTTTTTTCTGGTGGTCGGTTCGGCCGGCCAAGCCCCTTTGGGGTCTCCGTTCATAACTCAATTCAATTTTAATGCATAAGTCAGGCAATTATTTATGAGTTTTAAGTGATGATCGCATTTTTTTTTATTTTTAAAACGCTGGCTTGCAATTTGCTGTTTATATTTTCTATAAATCACAAGACTTCTTTTTTTGAAGAGCCTGGAAGTTTTATATAATCCATAAATTGTCTTATGTTAATTCCAGCAATGCGGACAAGTGTGTGGCGTGTTTTCTTTTGCACTCAAATAAACAAACAGCTGAAAGTGCCATTGAAAAGCCCATAAAAAATTTGGCAAGAGAAAGCGCCAAAAATAAAAAAACCAAATTGAAAAAACATTGTTCACAGTACGATCGCCAATTTTTTGTATAGAAAAAAAACCAAAAATTATTATAGAAACCTTGGCGCGTGTGGCAAACAAGCCGGGCAATTTTCTTATCTAAAAAAGCCTAATTAAATCGAAATTAAAACCCCCAACGACAAAACAGTAAGCAAATCGGCCAGTAAACTGACCACGACTTATCCTCCGTCCGTCGTCCGTCGTCCGCGGGTTCCCCGGCGAATTAAGGTGTGTTTGCTGGCCGGCCAACTGGAGAGCGGGACTGTGTATTTAAGTGGAGTTTACATTAATTTACGCCAACTGCTGTGGGCCCGATTGGTCGTTGTTTGTGGCGGTGGCTGTGGCTGGCTGCTTTCGGTTTCATTATGAGTGGAAAATGCGAAAATCATGCAGTGCCACAGAGTCGAGTCCAAGTCGAGGCGGTTGCAACACCCATTTTGGGGTTTTCCGCGCTGCGGTTAATCATATTTCCATGGCCCGTTATTAAATTAGCAGCTGCAAGAGCTGATGGCTTTCGAATTTCGGTTTGAAGGATATGCAATTTTAATACCCACAATCAGCACGTAATTTACAGCCCAGCTTGGCCCACGCTGCGTCTGCGCCAGGGGACCTGCTGGGGACGGCCGATTAGGGAGCCTTTCGAATTCTTCCTTCGGCGCTTTTGTCTTTTTGGCTTTTGGTTCGGTGAATTTATGGGATTTTCTTAATTGGATTTTCGTTTTTGAAAAGGACCAGCGGAAATCCCTACCGCTTCCAATTTTCCCCCACACACAATCAAAGAAAAAAGAAGCTTAAAATCGCCGGGGCATTCAAAGTTTTATGACAGCAGGAAATGTTTGTGAATCCATTAAGCGATTGCCCGAGGGGCTTAGGAAATTCATTCCTTTTTCAAACAATAGTTTGGTGAACGCATTTGATTCCTCATTTCTCGGCTAATGACTCGAAAATATTAACCATTTGTGCCCCAAAGCTTTTCAAATCCATAAAGCCTACAATGCCCCAGCGAAATATAAAATCTAATTAATTGTAAATTTTTGCGGCCTAAAAAAGTCGGCTGCTCCGACTGGTCAATGCTCTGCCTCAAAAAAGAGGGCTTTATTTAAAGTTTAATAAACATTCTGTCAGTCCGAGTTCTCTTTAAAAAAAATCCCAAATTTCCCTAGCCTCGAATTAGCCCGTAATTCTCCGATCTTTTGGGCCGTCTGGCCGTGCGTTTCGGGCCCGAAAGCAGCACCCAAACTGGGCTTATTGTGGCAAGCTACTTTGTGTGTGTGGCACGCTTCGGCGACTGCGTTTGTCGAGGCGCTCAAGTGCAACTGAATGGAGTGATTGAGTGGCTGGTGGATTGACAAACGGACCGACGACCGTAGGCTTTGTAATGAACAAGTTTTTGTTTTGTTTTTGTTGTAGGAATTTTCATGATTGCGCATTGACGTTGAGCCCAAGGTACTTGGCTATTTCGTACCCCCAATAGACACACACACTTTGGGCTGAGTGACGCGTGTGTGCGGCGGCAGTTGTAAGGTTGCTTCCCGTGGAAGGTGGGCGTTGACTGTCTGGCTTGGTCAGTTTTTTGAGTGTCAAGAACTCGAAACGTCGCGTCGGTCAGTTGAAATGCAAGACGCGAAGTTGGCCAGGCCATAAACCAGTTTATTGACCAGAAATTCAGTTAATATGCTAAGCGCATTTGCCGGCCGAGAATTGAAAGTTTCAACAACTCAACACAATTTTATTCCTTGTGCCACTTTCTGTGCGACATCGGAACCTCTCCACCTGAGATTTATACAGTTTACCGTTCGTATTTATGCACCCAAAAGAACCCCGCAAAATAATGAGCTGCAAGTCGTCCCCAAGGGGAGCCAACGTTTTGGGTCAAACCGCACCCGCTACTCCTGGCCGGGGCAGCCACTTGTCTGCATCCTGTGTGCCGGGCATATTAAGTTTCTGGATCTGACCGACAGACCGAGCGGTCGACCGGCCAACAGCTGGGCGAAGGAGAAGACTGGCCAAACCAGTTTGGGGTCCCCAGCAACGGCAGCTGTAAACAATCAAAGCTAACTGCATGGCAGGCACTCAGCCATGAAAAATGAATGATGATAATGACGACGATGGAAGGCGACTTGCCCCTTCAAAACGATCTCCTTGGCTTGGCTCTGGCCTGATCTTCGGCGTCACAAAAGCCATTGACCAAAAAGGCTTACAAACACTTAGCCCGGCTCAGGCTTGCTGGCTTGATTGTCTGGGCCCCAACGCCATTTCCTGCTCCTGGCCGCCATCATCTACCTGCCTGAAAGAAACTTGATTTTTGTATCTTTGTAGCTGGCGAGCGATAGCTCTGCCCTTTTTGGTTGACTTTGGACGGTTGGTTGGCTGGTTGGTTAGTCGGTTGTTTGGTTTACGAGCACTTAACTTTTGCTATTTCGCAGAGCGCGCTGGGTACTCGCGGATAAAAACCGGTTGTGCTCTCGGTTCATCCCCAGGAAAACGACAATGCACCCACAATTTTCACATTCTTGCCTAAACTTTTCAATAGATTAGACGACTCGGAATCGTGACTGCCGACAGCTTCATTAGCTTTAATTTCACCCAATTTTACTTTACCAGCCAAACGAAAAAAAAAATTCGAGGGCAATCAGCGGAATCAGAAAAAATAAAGTTATAAAAAAAATTTAAATGAAATGAAGTGCTGTCCATCGTAATTTCTCTCTCCAAGCGCCCACTCTTTAATTACACAAGCCGGGGGAGCCGTCATCTTTCGATCCGCTGAGTCAGAGGGCCAGACGGACCCCCAAATCAACCAGCTGCATTGTGTGGGGGGCGCTGCAGAATTCATAAAAAATTACCAACATTTATCAACCGAAAAGAAACTCAAGGCGCCCCTTGGATGCCAGCTAATTAAAAACCATGAGGGAAATTTAAATTAAACAAAGTCTACGACTTCATTTTCCCCCTCCAATCCAATCAGAGCGATTTGATCAATCGCAGCCCACAAATCTCGCCCAGACTATGAATTTCCCCTGCCCGTCTTTCCCTGCCTGCCGTTTTTGATTTTTATATTCTTGACATTTTTGTTTTGGGCACAACAAGTTGGTGGTATTACCGGTAACCGCGTCATCGACAAACTCAATTAGGCGTCTCGGTTTTTTGCCGGCACTGGTGGGCAGCACGCGAGCCCAAGGCGTTTGGGCCGCGGCCGCTTGTTTGCCCATTGAAAACTGTTTGCTGGGATTATGTAAGCCTGGCGAACTTTGCGTCTGACATTGCAGCGATCGGGTTAATTCCAAATGCAAATTTTTAAATAGTAAATAAATGTATGTAAATGCGAATCGAGTGGGCCGCGACGCAGCAGCCGCACACAAAATATTTCCCTAGTCAGACTGCCGATTTTGGTATAATGAGTTAATAATTTGGCCATAAATTAACTCACATAGAATACCTCAAATTATTAATATTTAATATTCTTTAAATAGGCTATTAAATCCATCAGGTTTACGAAAAATGTCTACTGAATTATTATTGCTCAGGGAAGGTTAAAACAGAGAATGATTTTGTAATTGTGAGGCTCGATTAGTTTTTGCATCGCGAACTAATAAATAAACGAAGCCAGGGCTATAAAAAATATATTAGTCGATTCTTAAGACTTTAGAAAACTAAGAACTCCTATAAAAAATATATTAACTTTTGTAATATAAAAATTTCCCTATAATCGGTTAGTTCGTTGTATAAAAATTAATAATTCAACTGACAACTTTTTGATTCGTTTTTAAAAGTACGAAATTATTTAACAAATTAAATTAAACTATATATTTTTAAGCCGTGTTTTGACTGTAAAAAAATGCCAAATTCTTTCGGCTGCTTTGCAATTTTAAAACATAAATTTTATTCACACGATTTCGTAGAATTGTGAACGTCCCAATTTAATTTTTCTAAAACCACAAAATTAATTCCGGGAAATAATTTATTTCCAAATTAAAAATGTTGAAAAAGTCCAGCGGTTTTTTCAAATTTATAAAGACTGAAAAACTAATCTAAAATTAAACGTTTTCAAGTTAATAAACCCAAAAAAATATCATTTTAGCCTTAACCAAATATTGGCTTCCCAAAAAGACACATTTGCTTTCTTTAGAAAAATCTCTGTTGGCTTTGGGAAAACAAAAAGTCTCTCGCCGACCGATAACGGAAATTGGCGACGACTCGGCAGTCGGGGATTCTTGGGGCAAAAGTGTAAGTGATAATTAGCGAGACACAAAAGAGCAGCTGGCAACTCTGGCAAGCGGTAACTGGGCATTGTGATTAAGACTTTTAATTACAGCTTTTAGGCTAGCAAGTCGACGATTTCACTTTTGTTTCTTTGATGCAGCAGCTCCCCCCCTGCGGGCCAGTAGACTTGACCCACTTCCAAAGCGCCCAGCGAAACTTCAAGAACTCGTCATTTAAAAATTGAAATTTCAGTTTCATTTCGTGGTGATTTTTTTTTCTCTTTTACTTTTTGCTGTAGTTACTCATCAACGTACGCCTTCATGCGTGCCTTGTATCTGACGGATAGATTTTTATTTTTAGTGGTGGTGGTGGTGGTGGCGACCAAGACCTAAATTTCAATAGTTCGTTGGCTGTGACAAAGGAAAATTGAATTTGCAGAAAATGTAAACTTGAACGAGCGTATTGAATGTCGATGTCTGAGTGTCAATTACGGCGACACAAAGGTCTCGGGCAACAATTAAAACGCGAGTACTCGTATGTTTTCTACTCTTTTTCTGTACTTTTCCGATGACCTTAAAAAAGCCCGCAAAACTTTCGGCTACTGCCCACCACCAATTGCACTTGACGTCGATGGCCAGCCAGCCAGCCAGCCACCCACAAAAAATCCAACTCTGTCGTCTCGCAGACTCCAAGGTCTCCCAGTAGGCGAGCCACACCGACTCACGGGGCGGGGGAACATGAAACTATGATTGTGACAATGACAACGGAGCTCGTATCATATCATCTGTCGGTGGTGCCTGGTAGCTGATTGTGTGTCTATTGTCTTTCAGCGGGGCACAGTCTCCAAAAGCGGTTTGCATTGGAGGCCCTCGGAGCGAGAAAATGTGTGGGCGTCTTTTGGATTCGTTGGGAAAATCCGGTCTAGGTCTTTTTGTTTAACATTGAGATTTGTTTTAATTACAACTCCGCTACATATTTTTTGTTGTTTTTTTTACGGTTTCAATTTGATAATTAAATAATTCGACAAAATCTGAGCGAGTCGACAGCCGAGCTGCGGCCTGTGTACATAATCAATTTCAATTGAAGGCGTCGGATTTCACTGCCCTGTAGAGGCCTCCAAGTAGGCTCGACATTGGGGTTCATTTGAAAGCACAAATCAGAGAGGTTATCTGAGCACTCGAAATAGATTTCAAGAAGCTTTTTCTTCATTATGAATGAGAGAATTGTAAATCTTTCAATAGCCAAGAGAAGGCTTGGGGATTTTCTGAATCCAACATAAATTAGTTAAAAGATAAAAGAAACCCATAAAATACCTTACTTATTTCAGGATTGAAGATTATATTTGACTCACCGAAACTGCAAAGAGAGAAAGAGAAATTCGCACTGATTAGTTGCTTCCCAGAAGAATTGCTCATTCAATTAAACAGCAGTGATTAAATTGCAATTAACCCGCGAGTCATCAATGCTCAAGGTCTTGAGACTGAGAATCGAAAGACCGATCCTCCCAGAAGAATTCTGCTCAGGTTGATTGGCTTATCAGGCTCATTTATCGCGGGAAAACTTGTTTCGATCAAGTAGAAAAAAAGCCAAACAAAACAAACAAGAGGAAAAAATTTACAATATGTTAATTTCGCTAGGGGAATTTAAACTCAAAGCCCCGCATAACCAGTTTCGTTTAACCCCAATTTCTTCGGCTTGGCCAATCTTCGCGCATGTCCCTAATCGATTTCCAAACCGCCTCTTATTAAATTCCCAAATGCATCTATTCTGGATATAGTAGATCGGGCGTTGTTCGTTTTGTTTGTCTAATCGGGCAATCTATCGGCTGCTCTGACGCAAAGCTCTCCCTCGGGCGATGCTAAATTTAAAAGGCAAAAACAAATTTGCGAATCTGCTGATCTTGGGAGATTTCGTGTTTGTGTTTGCCGGCGCCTGGCATAAATTAATTGATTGTCGCCCGACAACTGCTCATTACTAGAGAAGGTATTATCGGTAACCATCTGGGAATTTGGTTGTTTATTTGCTTATCAATGGACCGGCAAACTGGTTGGCGGTGAACGGTGACAGGTGCGCGGGCCCTCGAGTCTTTCGCAAGATTCATCTGATATTTCTCACGAACTTTGGATTTGTCATCCTCACCGTTCGGCGTTAATACAAATATTGTATTTTAAGTGATTTCGCGGGAATTTGGCAAGCCGCTCGCAGCGATTGATAAAAAAACCCGTATTGATAAAAATTCAAGCGAATAATTTTCGCCCATCTCTGACGCAACAACTAAGCGGTAAAACCTTCCCAAATATATACTCTATAAAGAGTAGAGATCGTGGGATTTTTAGGTCGACAAATTAATTCACTGAGTCATCTTTGGAATCCACCACAAAGCCTGAGGTTTCTGGGATTATAAAGACGAATAATCGAATCATACTTCCCTTTATAAGAACTCTGAAAACCCTTTAAAATTTGCCCTCTCTAATCGCTCCCATCGAATCCCATAAAATTATCTACCAGTTAATGAATCCACTGGGCCGATGGAGAGTATTTAACCTTCTGTGCGGTGGGCTTTGACGGCCTTGTATGGCCGATAAGATCGCGGCGATAAGGTAACTTTGTATTCTTTGGTTAGGCTGCCCACGCGGTGGTTTTTTTAGGACCCAAAAATGCCGGTTCCATGCAGCTGGGCAACGGTCAAAATCGCTATCAACTTGATTGCAGTTCCTGAGACCAAATGATCAAAATCGAGCAAAAAACGGAAGCCCCCAACGGAAATCGAGAAACGGAAGCCGCGCCAACCATTAAAGACTTCTGAAGGTTTATCTCTCGGAACGCCAAAAAAGACCCACCGAAAAAACCTTTTGCGAAATTCGCTGCTCTTTCTTTTGGTCGGTTTGATGGAAGCCCCGAGGCTGGCGACCTAACGGGGCAACCAGATGAGGTCTCCACTCGAAAGAGAAAAGTTTGCTTGGAAATCAAAACACTCGAGAGTCGGGAGGGCATTTCGCATTTCCCAACAACGAACTGGGTTACTTTTTTCTACAATTTTATGGGCACTTCACAATAAAAAGAGAACTGCGTGGGCAACCCCGAAATCGCACCCGGGGCCATGCTAATTGTGTCACTGTGAGTGCGGCTGGTGGGCCCCGCGGGCTAATCTAATTTTCATATGCAAATCTTTATAAATATTAAAAGGCGCGCATCCTTTAAAGAAAATTGCATTTAAAATGCCAACGGAAGGCAGGGGAATTCGCTGTCTGGCGAAAAGGAAAGCCAGAAACCCGAAACAAAAGGTCAGTGAACAAAGCCAGCCAAAAAAAAAATTATATATGATATAAAGATTAATAGGGAAACAATGTGCGTTGATTAGTTGGCCCTCGGGGGGCTACACGGATTTCTCTGGTTCGCCAAAAATGCAAATATTCTGCAGATTGGGCGAAGATTTCTTCTTTGTCTTGAGCCCCACGAAGCGCCCCCCTGGGTGGCTTATCGATTTTCGGCTGCTCTCGTGCCAACAGATTCGAATCTTCGTTTTGGCCATTTTCTAGACTGGAGCACTTTGCCTTTGTCTGTCATACGGCCTATTGATTGGCTTTTGTGGGCTTCTGTTTTGTTCGAGGCAGAGAAACAGACGCTAAAATGAATCAGGAAGTCATTCACAAAACCAATTCTAGTATTTTTTTTGACTAATTGATAAGCGATGAGAATTACGCTTAGTCTGGGTTTGTGACCTATATTCGAGAAAGCGTTTAATGGCAATTTGCCTTAATCTGTTTAATGATTATAAATATAAAATCATCTTTCAGTTCTTATCACGATCGGTTTGTTTATAAACAAAACAAAGCCAACCAACCAGAAACTTGACAATTGTCTGTCCCGAATAATCGAATTAATTAATTTCGTTCGACTGGAAATACGTAATTCTGTTTATAAACATTTCGGTATTTTTTTTGGTATTTATTTCTAAAGTCATTGTACCCGGC
The DNA here is from genome assembly GCA_037075105.1 of Lissocephala sabroskyi. NCBI lineage: Eukaryota > Metazoa > Arthropoda > Insecta > Diptera > Drosophilidae > Lissocephala > Lissocephala sabroskyi. The sequence goes on along the minus strand of JBAMCP010000091.1, from coordinate 59,004 downwards.
AGTGTAATAAAAACAAAAACCAAAATAAACACGATGAGCCGCATTTTTTTGTTGTTGCCAAGCGAGTCGAAAAGTTTGGATAATTTTTAACCAAATGGGTTGATGGATGGAAGGAGAAGTGGGAGAAAATACGATGGAAAAGTGGAAAATTACAATACTAAATCAATGCCGGGAATCTCAGAGGCTTATTTGCTTTGGCGTTGGCCTCACTCAACAGTTTTTCAAGTTCAGGGAATTTTTGAAAATATTTCATGTCGAGTGGAAACTATTAAGAAATGTTGAAAGAACTTTTAGAGAGCAAGATTTGGGAATCGGTTAAGGGAATATTATTCAATTAATTCATTCTGATCTTGAGAGATTAAAGAGGAATGAATTTTAGGAACCTATTCATTCTATCAAAAGAAACTTGGGAAACGCTTAAAGGAATATCATTTAATTTATAAAGAAATATCATTTAATTAATTAAATCTGATCTTGAGATATTAAAGACCAAAGGAACAAATGAATTTTAAGGATCCTAATGAGAGAATCCCTCAAGAATCTTTTTATTTATTCTTTTCGAAAGTAACTTCTACTCTCCTTAAGGATTCTTATAAACTCTATTAATCGATTCTGATCTTGAGATTTTTTATGACCCTAATGAAAGAATCCCTTAAAAATTTTCCTATTAATTCTTCTCGTAATTAACTTCTACTGTCCTTAAGGATTCTAATATTCTCTATAAATCGATTCGCAATCCCGCAAGCCCGCCCGGCGATTAAAATTCCCATGACTGCCTTTGCCCGCAGACTGCGAGGATACCAATATGTGGGTTTATGTATACCGTTAGCCATAATTTGGTATCACACTCAAATTGTTTTTAGGGCTGCTGCACAGCCAACAAAAAAAGCAACAACAAAACAGAAAACAAGAAAACTCCCAAGCCGAGCAGCAGGCATTTCGCCTCTCGCTCGCACTCGCTCAGTCTGCCTGCTTTCGGAGTAAAACTGAAGTCGCTGTTGTTGTTGGCCGTGCAGCATGCGAAGTTCGAGTAAACGTGCCATGTGTGTTTGTGTGTGTGTGTGCGTGTGTGTATACCTTTTTTCGTAAGGGATAAATTCATCTCCGAAAAGGAGTTCGATGGCGAGACGGCGCGGGGGAGAATGCTTACCTTTTGTTGGGTTGTTATTGTTGCTGGTGGTGGTGTTGTTGGTGTTGTTGTTATTGCAGAAGTCGATATAGTTTAAAACACACTGCACAGTGATCTGTGATTGGGATTAATTGGGATTTTTTTTTATATTATTTTGATTTTTTTCATTCAGAAAATTTGAAACGCGTTGTGGCGGCGAATCAACTGTAATTTCTTGTCATTCATTTGCATTCAAATTCCACTTGAATTGATTTTGATTTGGCGTTTTCGGTGGCGGCCAGAGATCCGATTTTGAAAAGAGCCCAGCTTTTCACAATTGAAAATCAGCGAGACGAAAGCGAAGCGCGCGCGAAAAAATAAACCACAACTGTATTATTATTTTTTTCCTTCGGGCAAAATAATCAAAAAAATGGAATTTTTCATAAACAAACAAATTCGAACTTCCGCTCCCACAGCCGCACACGGCGAACAAATTTACTGAACTGACTGCCAGCTGCACGCAGCGTCGTCGGTAAAGCGGGGCGGCTTATTTTTCCCTTACGCTCTCTCGCTCTCGCGAGTCGCGAGAGACTCTGCCATTGTGTTTGCGCGTTATGTTAAATAACAGCGAGCGCCACAACGAGAACGCCAGGCAAAGCGAGAGCGGGCGACACGCGCAAAGTCAATTGCAGCAACAACCACACAGCCAGCGAGAGAGAGCGGGCAGCATAATTGCCCGAGAGAGCGGCCAACTGCAGAGAGAGAGAGCGCGCGACTGTGTGTGGGTGAACAGCGCCGTCTGCTGTTGGCGGCGTGCGTTTGTTATTGTTTTCTAGTTTATTTTACTGTTGTCTGCAGCCTGATAACCGTGGTTCGAAACTCGATTTTATCTGTACAAAATAAATGGACCCGTATGCCACCCTCGTCACACGCACGCTTATTAACCGCACATAATGATCATTCATCTTGTTGCATGTTTGGTTCTTAAATGACACTCTGAAGTAGCCCTGGGGAAACAACCCCCCCGATGACAGCGAGGCACATAAAAATAATTATCCAATTAAGTTTGGGAGCACTTTGAATCTTTGAGGGTTGCTGGTAATCCTACATATTTTTTGTCACCTTGGAAAAAATCATTAATTTATGGCTTTCTATTTAAAAGAATCAGGCTTTAAGTTTCCCAAATTTTAACAGAACATTAGAATTTGTTTGAAATCTTTATCAGCCCTGGTCTGCTTTGATAAGGAAAATGGGAACACTGGAGCTTGAATTCTTCCGTTTGTTTCTGTTTTTCTTCGGCTTTCGTCGTCGTCTTTCATTTTTACGACGGGAAGAAATCCATCACTCTCCTCGTTCTCCTATCTAAACTTTTTTCTTTAAGTCTTGTAAACAACATCGACGGAAAGCTAAACTTTCCCTCGCCAATGCAACTCCTCGTAAAGGTCCCCACTGGGAGGAGGAGGGGGGGAAATTGTTTGTTTAACATGCGTCTCGCATTTGGAAATGATTCCGCCTTCCAAAAACAAAGAAAGGAACCCGAAAAAGAAGAACCAGCGACAGACGCACAACAAACAAAAACAAAAAAGAGAATCACTCAGTCAGCGAGTCTGTCTGCGAGCCTCCAGTGGGCGGGGGAGCGGGGGGACAAGTCAGTCGGACGATCCTACGCAAGTTTTTTGTTTTTTTTTCTCTCGTCTCCTTGTTGTTGTTGTGTCGATTATATTTAGCCTCTTGTCTTGTCTGGGGTCGTGGCGGGGTCTTCCATTCAATCGTCGTCTTTTGGAGCGACCACAGACCACAATTCTCGTGATCATCGGCTGCTTTCCTCTGTCCGTCTGGCCGGCTCCTTGGCGCGTCTGGCGCTGGATGTGACCGACCTATGGGTGGTTTCTTGGAAAAAGAATTGTGATCGTTTTCTTTTTTAATTTTTTTTATTTTCTATCTGCCACCAACAGCCACTTGAAGATACTTTATGATTTGTGAAAAGTTCTGGAAGCCAACCACCCACACGCGGCCGGAGCGCTCTGGGAAGGGAATGGGAATTTAATTGGATCGACCTGGGCGGGGATAAAGATTATAATTCGGAAGGTTAATTGGTTTTAGGAGGGCGAAG
>JBAMCP010000091.1:34453-55683 GCA_037075105.1 Lissocephala sabroskyi | reverse complement strand
AAAATTTTAAACTTTGGTAAGGGCCTTTTTTAATAAGAAAACAAATTGGAACCACCTTGGATATCCAAAACAGTGTTTCGACATTCAATTCATAGTTTCTGGATTTATAAAACTTTCAAGTCCCACCAAAAACCCCAATCAAAACTGCAATGCCAGCGTTTTTATAAATTCCCCATTCCCTGGCTTGTGTAAATCTTCATTTAAATTTTAGTCCCCGGTCGGGGCGAGTTAATTATCTCAAAAACTGTGGACAATTAATCACAAAGAAATCCGGCAGTCTTTCCGGATCTGTCGATCCTTCAGTTGCAGCAGTCAAGCCGCCTTTCCCTCAGGCCGACTCATTCTTAATCGGCCGACCAGACAACCGCCGATAGTGCCCCTCTGGGCTTGGGTATTTATTATCAGACAACGGTGAATGCACGCATAAATTAATTATTTCAAAACAGCAGTTGCCCAGCAAATCGACACCGTCGACCGCAAAATTCCCCCCACCAACCAAAGAAAGAAAACAAACCAATCCGGACCACTCAGCTGGCCGCGGGCAACTCTCCCGCAATTAAAGGCGTTGTCGACTGGTCACCAAATCGCTGGGAAATAAACAAAAGATCAGCTTGGAGCTGATAAGGCGTGGCCCCCGGCCCCGCCTCTCTTTCGCGCCCTCGCGGCAATCTAGTTATGCGGGTTCTTTCTCTGAAGTCCGCCGACCGGTTCTCCAGACTTGACAGCCACACATCATCCGAAATAGAACTCCAGAGTGCCATGAAATATCGTCGACCGGCTATGCAGTTCTCTTACCCTCGACCCTCGGTTTCTCAATTCCTCAATGCGTTCTGACAGTTCATTAAAGTTTGGCCGTAAGCTAGGATGGTTAGGGAAAGGTCGACGACTGACGGTGACCCAAATTTCTCGGCTGCAAGACGCGATAAGGAACAAATCTCCACAGAACCAAGACAGTGCGGTGATAATCCGATAAAACTGAGGAAATTGGATTAACCAGGCGATGAGGGGAAGGGGAGAAGATAAGAAAGGTCAAAGGGGTCTGGAAAACTATTAATTCAGATGGAATTCAAGTAAGCAAAATCAGGCTAAAGGTGGTAAGCTGATTGTGGATCAAAAACAAAGGAATGTAGAACACTTTCGAAGAGTATAAGACAAAATTAGAAGGGTATAAGCCGAAATTAGAATGGGATTAGAAGAAACTGAGGATCAGATCTCGAAACAGATCAGCAAAATTGAGAAAATCATTCTATTATCTTTTATAATGGCAGGCAGGTGTTAGCTAAAAGAGTTTAGGAAACTTTAGAAGGCCCTAAGAATTTAGAAGGGGACAAGACGAAATTAGAATAGGAAGAAAAGTAAATAGGGGGCAGATCTCGAAACAGATCAGGAAAAGTTACAAAGTCATTCCGTTTTATCTTATAATGTCAGGCTGGTGGTACCAAAACGAGTTAAGAAAACTTTAGAAGGGCCTAGAAACTTAGAAGGGTACAAGGCGATTCTACTGAAGTCATTCTTTATTTAAAGATCTGGGAAAGAATTTGCTGAAAAATGAGCTTCTAAAAATAAAAATAATTAAATCTTTTTCCTACTTACAATCTTAGCAAAATTAAGCTGACAGTTTAATTTTAAAATATCCAAAACCTCTTTTTTACCCTCACTCCACTTCCCAGCGAAATAATCTTAAAAAACAAGAAATTTCCTCGTCTATGCGAATTCTGTGAACTGTTGCCCAGGCCATTTCTAGGTCTTTGGGGATTATTTGGCCTAGTCCGCTTTAGATTTCCATATCGTTCAGTTAATTAAACGGCTAAAGTGGCACAAGAAAATTGCACGTTGTTATTCACAGTCCAGAAACCACAACCACCCCCACCCCCGCCGCTCAGATCACGCAGCTCACGCACCACCCGTCATACGCCGGGGGCCTCCGGACCTTACACAATCAGCCGACTGAGTGACCGAGCGACCCACATAAAGGGCCGAAATTAAGCGTTAATAAAATATGCGAACATTACGCCAAAGAAAATGAAAATTACCAAATTTCTCGGCGTAATTTTCACGTTGAACCCCCGACACGAAAAAAAGGTCACCGGTAAGTGAAATTCGCGTTGGTTGCCTCATCCAGCAAAGCGCTTTCTGCTCCCGCTAATAGGTTAATTGTAGGACCCACAGGCCAATCCGCCAAAGGTGTGAGCGGGGCGAAAATCTCTTGGCTAATTGAAATGCAAGTCGAAATGTTTTCATTTCCTGGACGGAGTTTTTAGCTTTTTGCATCACCCTCACTGGCATTTCCATAAACAAAAAGCACTATAAATAATTCCTACCAAAAAAACACAAAAAGAACTTCATTAACACAGCATGAGCAGTTCCCTGGCCTGGCCAAAAAGCAGTCCAACATTCTGGCCAAATCTGCAGGCGCAGACGCGGGGGCCATAAAAATGCACACACATCGATGGCGGAATGAAAACAAATCGAGGGGAAAAACTTATAAACCCAAAATGCTAAACAGACAGCCACCCAGACAGTTGGACAGAAGGGCAAGCCAAGCGTCTGGCCGAGAAGGCAATCAGAGACGCTTTGGTGGCGAATTTCTTGGGGAAAAACTTGAGATGCCTTTCAGCTTTTCTTGTGATTCTATTTGATTACAGAACTCGATTGCTATTCCCTTTTAAAATCGTTGTTTAGATTCTGCACAAATCTTATAAGGAAATGGAATCATAATTCTATAAATATTTGACTTCCAGGCAAGAAACGACTTTCTGCTGATTTCCATTCGACTCCTCTGGGGTATCAAAATCAGCTATCTTTTATCTTAAACCTGTCAGATCTTTCGGGGGATAAGGGGATAAAAAATTAACACAATTTCAATGAATAAAATCGTGGTAAATAAGCCCACGCGGTTTCTTATTTATGAGCCGATTGTCAGGCAAAATTCCTGGAAATTGTATCAGGAAAATTCATCCGCTTTTGCCTGCCCCGAGAACAAGTGGGGGATATAAATTTCCGCCAACTGTTGGTGTCGGAAAACCTGCAATTCAACACGCGCCGAGAAGTTCCCCTCGCACCCGTTTCTTGCAGTTTATGGGAATCGCAGGCGTTTTGTTTACCAAGGAACCCGAAATTGAGAAATTGCCCAGGCCAACTCGGTCATTGCATTCGAATGGAGCCAAAGAGATGCTGGGGCGATTTAAGCCCAGTGCATTTGTAACTTTTAACCTTTCCGGAGGCCAACAGGCCGGCCAGCCAACGCACTGGGCCGCCGCATTGAGCCGCCGCAGCCTTGAACTTTGGATGTGTTGACGGACGTTCTTTTGAATATTTTAAAAGGGCCTGCGTCGAGCTGTGGACAGGTGGAAATTGAGGTGGCTTTTCCGTGTACACAGCAAGCACAGGCCTACTAATGAAATCCATTTATTTTAATGCCCGAGCGCAGCCCACACGGCTAATGCGCAACTTGGGAAAAAATGTTGTAGGCGCCGGGGAAATAAATGAAATTCGTGTTCCCCCGCCCGCTCGTCCATCGAGCACTTAATCACGTGCAGATTTGAGGGCGGAACCACCCAACCGAAGGGTGAATTACTCGACATTATCCCCAGCGATGCTCGTTTGTCGGCAGGCCTATGATTGATGGCTCTTCACGGGGTTTAAGGCAAATGAAATGCTTCTTGGTAGACACGGCAGTTGATTTTCCCAGAACACCCGAGTCGCCCGAAAATTGCCTGAGTCATGGGGTTCGCGGAAGTGAAAATTTTTCACCCGAAAATCGCAGATACTGAAAATTTTGTCAGCCAAAAATTAATGCGATTTAATTGCCAGCTGGCGACAAAGAAATCAGGATGATCCCAGTTTGTTGACCCCCCTCAGGTGGGCGGGCGGTGGGTGACTCCTTTTCGGCCAACCAAGTCACGCAAATGTCTCCCCGATGTCATTGCTCCGATTACGGAATAGAAAGGAGGAACAAGGAAGGACGACAGACGGCGAAAAGTATCTTAGTCTCTGCGGCTGCAGCGGCGCTTGCATGCCGTTGACTTGCGTGTGAAATTCACCGTTTAAATTGAATTATTAAAAAAAAATTGCCGAACACACACAAAGCCAAAAAATAAACGTGGCCGAAAATTGCCTCGGGCGGCGTTTAAAAAAATTATTAGAGTGCGTCAACAACCCGACAGCGCCGCCCCACCCGCGCCCGCTGCCCAAATCCGAGCTGATCATTGACCGTCACGGCTGAGGCGCCTCAGCCGCGGGCCGGCGGCGCGCGCTCTTCGCTTTCCAAAAAAATCAACGCAATGCAAAATGAGCTCCCCTCCGCCTTGCCGGCTCTCCTCAGATTTGCATTAAATATGATAAATTGTACATTTTACACTTCGCCCACAATAAAGGGTGGCTGGGCGGTGGGTGGGGGCGTGGCAAATGGAATTATAACGCACACACGCTGGCCGGATCGGCTGTCCGGCTGTTCGAGTCGGCAAATGGCCAGCAGATGTGAATAAACTTTTGCTTTGAAATTGAGGCAACGGCCGGCGGGGCGTATGCGTAATATCGGCAAATCTCTATGTGTGTGTGCGAGTGGCGAGTGAGTGTGTCTGGTGGTTGGTGCGTGTGGCTGCCGCTGATGTGTTTAGATTTAAATTAATTGCTTGCCTTCAATTTGGGTTGGGATTTTTGGAACCAAAAGTCCACAGGAAGTCCCCCGACGGAAGGGAAAATAGTTCATCTCATAATTTAATTAGGTCAGATTGATTATCGCAACTTAATTAAGGCAGAGAAAAAGCAGAAACTCTAAGGAATTTAAAGGAACTTAAGCAGTCACTTCAGTCTCAGTTCTTCTCCTGACCAACCCCACAGTTTCTAGAGTAATTGAATCTCTGTCAGGCTTTCCTTTGTGCCTGCTCTCCCCCCGCCAATTCAATAAGCCATAAAACATCATGACCTAACCACTGAAATGTTCTTCGCAGCACCACACAAAGAGCAGAGAAGCTGAAAGTTTCGGCCATAAACAAAATCCCTTTGGATGGCTCTGCGCAGGACTTTACAGCATTTGAATGGAGGCATTAACAGAGCCATTGCCACAAAACAGACCCAACAATCAACAGCTTGTCTATCGGCCGAGAACAGGCCAGCGCCTCATCCCCAGTAAAGCCCTGAAAATCGAGCTGCTCCTGGCCAAAGTACATGGCTGGGGGGCGGGAGGCGGAGATTATGTATCACTTTCTCGTGGGCTCTCTTCCTATGTAGAGCGAATGGCGGCCTAGACGGCTGAATGAGTCATCCAGCATCGTCAGACGGGCATATCCTGTGGTAGTTTTTTTTTGTCATCCTTTTTGTGCCCGTCAACACAATTTCCAGGATACACACGACGCGTCATCAGACCCCAACAGGGACGCAGCGTGGGGCTAAGTGGTTTGGGGCCTTTTTAGAGATGCGTGGGCAACGCGATGACTGGCACGAGGAAGCATAAAAGTTGGCAATTTTAATGTGGGGATCTGCTTTTCTAGCAACTCATGGGAGTGAGGTAAAGTTAAGGAAACAACTGACATACGAAGTGAATAAGGTGGGTTAAATAATAGAAGTGGATATAAAGTGCGTGTCACATTATTTAAGGCACATGGACTCCTGAACTTATGAACCGATTTTGAATTCGGCCAAACTTACCTGATAGAATAGCTTACATTTTAATTTTAAGTCCATTATTATAAAAAGAAATGAATTTATTCTATAAAACTTTCGAGAACCAAAATATGAAAGTTGAAGAAGGTTAAGAATGAGTTTATTCTCATCTTCAAGCTTTGCCTTTGATTCTTAGCAGAGACGATAAAGTAGAGAAAGAACTTTATTTCTTTCAGTTTGAGCATCTTTGACTCATGAGATTTCAATTTGGTAGAAGAACCAAGAAAGTCTAATAATTTCCTGGCAGAGATATAGACGATAAGCAGTATTTCCACCCCAACACCCTCCAATAACCCTCATAATTTAGGTTCCTCTAAACCTTCCCTTTCTCTTGACAGTCTGAGAGTTAAGCTTCCTATTCCATTTGATGCTTGACTCCCTCCTGAAAGTCTTTCCCTTCCGCAGCATCCTAAATAATTCAGCCACGCCTAAGGACATAAACGTGACACGAGACCAACGCGATTTCTCGTCCTGGTTTCCCCATTTCCCCATCGACATTGAAAGCGTATTCATGGCGAGTTTAGAGGCGAAATGGGTGCCATGTTTTTCTGGTTTTTTCTCTCGCATTTTATTTTCATGTTAGCCTAATTAGGCGTAAACTTGGCAACACTTTCGATTTGTTGTGGATTTTCGCTTTTATGTGGTTTGCAAGCCAAATTGAAAAGGGTAATTTCCCCCCCACCGCATTTTATCGATTCGAAAACCCGTCTGGGTTCCTCGGTCACGGTTGGCCTTTCAAAGGATTTAAGTGCTTTCATAATTGGAGGGAGAGTGCAATCGACAGCCTAAATTTGGAAATCCTTTGGAAGTCTTCTCGAGATTTTCTTCGGCCCAAGTAAACAAAGTCAACGACCCGGCGTTGAGTATACCCGTCGATATTTTTGTAAATAAAACTGCCCGAAGGGTAAACAATTCCCCACGTGCAGGCATAAATTCGATTCGATTTAGGAGGACGCGAGAAGAAATCTTCCCAGTTGCTTGGTTTGATGGGAACCGAAAGGCCACCGAATATAAAATCCGATTTTATTATCCCCAACACCAAATGGCTGTCATGTCACATAACGTCCTGCCAGCAGTTGGCAACACCAAGGACACTCCGAACCCCTCCTACCTTGCCAAAATATATACGAATTGTCCTCGACAAATGTTGAGTTCAAGGAGACGTCACCAATGAAGTCGTCTCTGTGCCCGTGCGGTTGCTGTAGGTCGCTTGGTTTGAATGTAGCATCCACTCCACGGCTGCCAGGCTCTCTCTGATCCTGCGCGGTGGAGTCGCTCGCCAATGCATCCACCGGACCAACTCAACAGTTATGCAATATGTTGGGGAGTCTGGGCAGCGCAGACATACTCCCCCCGCTGTCCTTATGCTCCTGCAGAAGGGAGGCTGTTATCCAACCACAATGACGTCGAATGTCTGCAGGATATCGTTACACAAGCGAGTTCAGTTTCTCACCACAGTGACGTCAATCACGGCAACTGTACGAGAGAGTTGGTGAGTTAAACAAACTGCTTAAGTTTTCACAGCTTTGCAAAGGCAACGCAAACTTAAGCAATCTCAAGGGACTTTTAACTTTAAAGGAGGAGTCGATAAGAAAAGTCAATTCACAGAGCAAATTGAATAGCTAGAAATTAAAAGGCAGCGCAGCACTCAGAATTTTATAAAGAAGTGAAAGTGGAAGTAAACTTTTCTAATCTTAAGAGGAGCTGAGATGCCAGGGGATTGATATGAAATAAAAGCCAATTAAAATGCTCGATTTATTGATTTGTTTTAGGCCAATTATAGCTTCCAGTAAAAAAATGAGGGGGCCAAAATATTCGAATGACGAAAAGCCATCAAGACTCCTAAAATTTTTGCAGGCATTGGGACTGCTTTAAAGGAATAGAGAGATCAAAAGGAGAGCAAATGTTTAAACTTCGCTCCTGGAAAGTAACCTGGGAAGGGCAAGCAAAAGCCTTCGCTTCGGCAAAGAAAAGAATAAGGGACAAAGCTGGCTCTTCTGAGCAACAAGGCACTCCCAGCGGGCAGATATGCTCAAGCCTAGTTTTTTAAGTATTACTTTAAATTCTTATTAATTGGCATAATTTGCTATCTTGTAAATAAATAAATAAGTAATTAAATAAGAGAAGGGAGTTCTTCTTAAGGCAGAAATAGTCTATACAGGAAGTAAAAGATATCGAAGTTCGCTTAAATTACAGCCTTAAAATAGTGGGAAATAAGAAAGACTTGAAGTATGAAAATCCAAAATATGTTACTTATTTTCTATGATGACCTCACGAAAGAATATAACCACAGCAGCCTAAGATTTATTATATTCTGACCGAACACAGATCAATAACCACAGATGTGCGTCCAAAGTAGATAATATATGTATGTAGTCAAGTTTTGTTCTTCTCGCAATCGCTGCAGGGCTCACTTTATTCCCTTTGATCGCTTTTACAACATCCAACATCCATCCCAACAGGATTCCCACTTAAACCAGCCGAACTACAATATAATCGGCTGTCGGGCTCTTTATGTCTTTTGATTGGTAATCCTTACCAAATCTAATTAGCCCAAAATCAGCCTCTGATAAAAGCCTAAGGAAATGACACTTAGAGCCCTTAATTCACTAAGTTTATCTCCTACTAATTCAAATTTCTTTAATAAATGACTCTCCAACCGCAGAACATTCAACAACTCAGCCTCTTTCAGACCCAATAATTCAGAGATATCTTCGGCCGCCTCTCTGCCCTTGGTTTCTTTTGGTGTCGCACAATTAAACTGATTGCTCTTCTGTCATCGACTGCCCAACGTCATAAGCAAGCCATTCTGGTGGCAATGTTCAGCCGGGTGTTGTCCAGTTGTCATCATCAATCTGGTTGAATTAACGACACTCATTTAATTTATGGCCATCATTTTGCAGTGATAAGATAAACAAACATTGGCTTGTTACCATTTAAATCAAAAAGAAATGAACAATTTAGGCCAAGCCAATAATTCGCACCTCAATTTGCGATCGCAGCCTGCCAACAACCAGCCCATTGACCCAGATGACAAAGTAGCCGGTGGGCCGGCCGGCCTGGGTAATCGATGTGGACGTGCTGAGTAATTTGCGGAAATTATGGGCCCATCATTTGTGGCATTTAATTGTTATTACGGCATTTAATTTAAATTCGCTTTCGCTCTCACGCACTTTCTTTCGGGCAACGGGATCAATTGTCGGTCTGTCGGCCGCGATGCGGTAATTTCACAAAATGTTGTAATTTTGCGCATGCGTCAAAGTTGAGTTCAAAATTGCGTGAGAGTGTTAAAAATAAACCAAACAAGAAAGAAAGGCGTTCAATGCGAGATTTGCGTACAAATATCTCTGAGTAATTTGAATCGAATGATTCACAAGCCCCACAGCCTTGGCCCTGCTAACAATTCAACTGTCACTGATTTTGACGGGCCCCGGCGAGTGGCCCTGATTGGAGGAGGCTGGAGGAAGCCAAAGATGAGGGGCCTGGGATTTCCTGCTTTCACCGTCCAGGGAGTCCGCCCACGCGCCAGTGACCCGACCAAATTTGGTTATCCCCCAAGTGGTCTGGCCAAAAGAAAGCGCCATTAAAAAAAAAACACACACACAGCAGAATGATTGGGTGGGGCTGTTGGCCAAATGCAGTTTTATCGCGACTGCCAAATTTCACCATCAATCGGATGCCAAAAGAGGGCCCGCTCTGTTTGGCCTTTAATGGGTTTCCTGATTGAAAAGTGTAAATCAGATTTCCGAAGAATTCGAATTCGGTCGTTTTAAATTTTATTCAAGGCATTACAATTGGACAACTGCATTTCTGGCGGATCTTCAAACAGGGAAGTATGCAAATCGCCAGCACATAAAACCAAATGCAAAGCTTCATTTCGCATGTTCTTCTTTTAAGTGATATTTACTTTGGCATGAGATTCGATTCTGCAATTTATTTGGTCTTGCTACGGTCGGGAATTTTAATACGAAATTTCAAGCAATCCGCGCAATTTACATTCAGATAAAAGACTTTCTATTTGGATTTCTTAAATCATTCTAGACCATCGATTTATTATCCTAAGCAAACGCATACGTTTTTCTTTATTGTACAAGGCCACACGCAGAGTAGCAATAAACTTAGAACAACAAAGTCAAAGTTCATTTTAAATCGAATTACATTCCCAGATGCATCGAGAATATTTTAGGTTCCGTTGAAGGGAAGCAAAGAATTCGAACTGTCAATGCAAAGCGGTTCCAATGGATGTGAATAATGACAATTTCATGATGAAATTTTCCTCTCATTTTCACGCTTTAAATGGGCAATTAAATACCAATTTTTACCCCTGACACTTTTCGAGAAACCAAAAGAGAAAACAGCCAAAGAGATTTTCGATATTTTTCACACATCTCGCTTCATTTTTTTTAATGCAGGCGGCTGCACTTTAAAACGTTTTCAAAATTTCATTTCAATGTTTGGACGGCGATGGAAGCGCCTTGTATTTTTAGATGCGGGCACTTTCGGCGCCTCAATTTGTTAGCCGTTTTCACACCGGCCCCGCCCACTCCCAGCCAGGCAGGCGGGGGGCGCTGCTATTAGTCACCTTTTGACAGACAGGAGGCCACCGCAGCAGCAGCCAAAGGTCTGCCGTCCGCCCAGAAAACGAAGCTCGGAACTGCTGTCTGCTGAGTTTTCCCAGTCAATAAACAAGTCAGTGAGGGGAAAACCTTTAAAGTAAATTTCCTATAATGCAATTTCACTTCCCCCCCACCAGCCGACAGTTCACGGGCGCAACCAGGCGCCGGGGGGGTCAACCGGGTCGGCCTTCCCATGTGGCCGGCAGATGGCGGCAGATTGCAATGAGTGCATGGCTCGGTGGCTGGCCAAGGACTTTGGTGTCGCTGGGGGCATAAAATCGCCTAACAGTATATTTATTATTTTTGCAGGCGGTATAAATATTTTGGAAAGTCTACAAGGACCACGGGCAAGGTAACATCCGCCTAGAGGACAGAGTGCAGAGTCCACAGTCCCCCCTCCACCCAACAAGGTCAACTTGAATAAGCATTGAAATTCTTTAAGGTCAAACACTCACCGATCTGAGGAGCTGGAAAATAAAACAAATTCGAGTTATTAATGAGGTGAATGATTTATAAGGAAAATAAATGGAAATACGTATAAATTTCGGATTAAAGGTCTTCCGAAAGAATTAAATTTAATAAGAAAACAGGGAAAGAATAATTGAATCTTAATTGAATTAATTGACTCACAGAGAAGGTAGTCAACCTTTATAAAGATTATAAACAAATCCATCTGGATGAGAATATTTTTCTTCTTTGTTTTCTTCTTTTGTTCTCAACATCAAACACAATTTTTGGGGTTTAATATAAAAATAGAAATATTAAAAATAATATACAAAATTTAAGCTTTTAAATCATTAATCAGATCAGATCTTAATTTCTTTAAGATATCTTCCTTTCATATTCCCCTAAACATCTTCCATAACATCCTCAAAATTTATCTCTTTTTTTCTGTCCCTTGGCATTTTCAACAACCTCAAATTTACCATAAAATTCAATTTCCAATCAACTCGACAGACTGAAATTAAAATTCGATTTTTCAAAACTTCCAATAAACTGCAATTTAAATGAGATGGCAACCCACACAATCACCCCTCCCCCTTCCACCTTCCATTAGCGCCAGTCGCCCGCCTTCAAAATTGCTTCATTTTTTAAGGCGGCAGGGGGGCGTGGCAGCCGGTCTGGCTTAGACGTAAACAAAACTCGGCTATGTCGTCTCGCTGCCGCCCAATTTTCCCGTTTCACATTAAAAAAAAATATATATATAACGTAATACGAGCAACGCCGGGCCACCCGAAAGCCTCTGCGCCATTGAGAGTGAAAGTGCCAAAAAAAGAGACGGCAACACCGAAAAACGCACCGTCAGCAGCGTCAACCGCAGTGGCCGCCACAGAAGCTGCAACGGCAGCCGGTTCCCCAAATCGGTCGGCTGTCAGTAACCATGAATATGCGTGATTACGGCACAAATGAAGCTCTCCCCTCCCCTTCTGGTCGGTCGTGCGTCTCTTTCGCACCAACTGCAGTTTTTTGAAGCGTGCAAGTGAAATTTTCCATATGAAGAGCAACGGACGCTGTGGACGTCAGTGAAATTGCCGTTTTGGCTTTGCGCGTGTGCGTTTTGTTTACAGTTACGAGTTGCGGTTGTGCTGTTTGCTGTCTTTTTGGCTCTCCGTCTGCCCAACTGTCCGTGTCCCTGTCTTTTTGTTTATTTGTTTTTTTTTTCCATATGAACAGCGGTTGTGTTTCCCAACGAGATCATCACCAAAACAACAAAACTAAATCACACAAATAAGGCAAATTAGCCGAACTTCCTTATAAGCGTGACAGTGAGACTCAAATCACGGTGACTGCGAGGGGAGAGCACAAAAGTTGCCAAATGAGAGAGACGAATATTCTGAAGGCGTTGAGAATCCTCAAGAATTTCTCAGAAAGGCATTACGAGTCGCAGATCCCCAATTCCAATCGACTGGATATAATAAATTATTCTAAAAACCGCTACTATTTTTTTGACCGCTCATTTTCCTCTTCTAGTTGACAATTTTTTTCCCTTCTTTTTTAGTAAATATTTAGAAATCGCCGGTTTATTTTTTTTAATTCTCAACGAACTCGAATCTTAAAAAAAAAAAGATTATAATTAAAAATTTAGGACTACATTTTACACATTAGAAAAGTGCTTCTATTTTTTTTACCCCCACTGTATCAGAATCATAAGGAACTCCGTGAAAATTCTATGCTTCAGAAAAGCTGTGGGTTTTATAGTTTAATCCAGTTGAATTTGAGTTGACTCAGGAATTATACCAGGAAGCCACTGTAGTTGCAAAAGGAATACAAGAAAATACCCCAAAAGTACTTTAGTGCAATTGAAATACCCTAAAAATTCCCGCGATATACACATAATTCCCCAGTCATTCCCGCTGGGGTATCTTTTCTCCCATAACTGGAAATCTTAACGCTTTCCATTTCACTGAACCAACTCGTCCAATTTCCTGCACAAAATCGCTCAAATTGCCGGGCATAAAAAAAATTATGGGTTGTGTGGGGCACACAACGAGGGTAATTAATATTTTCGCAATTATCACTTGGATCGGCTGTGTTACCCATCGGCGTTTTCAGCAAGTGCGAATTGCGGAAATCATTTTCCAGTTTGGAGTTCCAATATCGTCGGTTTGTTGGGGATTTGTTGGCTTTTCGTTTTCCTTTATTTTCTATTTCTGTGTTTTTGTGATTTTAATGCAAGTCGTCGGCTCGAAACGGGGTAATTGGGGTGCGTGTTTGTAATTCGGTTGTAATAATCGAGAGACTTGTAAGCTGAAATTGCTTTCGACATTTGATTTCTGTTTTGTTTTCTGCTTGGATGGGGCAAGGGGGGATCAAGTTTCGGAGAGCTTTCTTTTTTGGGATATCCATACGAATATTTATCTCAATGACAATAGAGAGAGAAATTCATATGGAAAATTTTATTTTATAGATTCGAAAGGAGGCTAGGAAATATAGAAAAACTTTAAATACTTTTGATAATGGAAATGGCTAAAGCGGTCTTTGGGTATTTTAAGGGTAAATTTATTGGTTTTGATGCTTTGGTTTTTTAGTGTCTCCAAAAAGAAAAAGTATTAGGAAACTTTATGAATGATCAAATAAAGCGATAGATTAAAATACTCTTTTTTTTTTTGCATTGAAATCTAGACCAGAAATCTTTAGGGGTAAGGGGTAACTTTAGTAATGTTCAATTTAAGTATTCAAATTAAAATGTCGCAGTTTTTCTGATGAAACAATTTTAAATACCACTTCCAGGATCGACTGACTAATCCCCGGGGATATTTGCCAAGTGTTTCGTTTGCCCCTCGAACAACGGGAGAAACCAACAGCTTAATGACTTGCGAAAAAAAGCTAAGAAGCGATATTTCCCCCCTGACTGACTCATGACGTCGGTTCTTTCTGTTAATTAATTGTAATTTCAGCCCACGCCGTTTTCAAAAGCTTCCTTGTGGCGGGCATTAGCCCCTGGCAGCACCTGCTTGGCAGCCCCAGCTTTTCCGCGGGGCTCTTATTGTGCGTCTCATTTTGCAAATCAAACTAATCCGCTTAAAAGCCTCGACTCCCAGACCAGACAGCCCCGGCAACAACAACGCCACTGACACCCAAGACAAAGGCGCCTTGGCCGCTGCAGTTTGCGCGTAATAAGCCCGCCATGTGGGCGGTGAGTGGGGCCGTCGTCTGTTATTGATTTTTGCGCCGGCCAGGCCCAAAAGAAAAGGCCTTTCGAGAGGCCAGTCGACAGAACAAAAGACACAAAAGCCAAGCACACACGTGAGGCCAACATGTGCAGGTGTCAATCGCGTCCGTCGAGGGTTAAGTTTAGTTTTTTTTTTCTGCTTCTATTTTTAAATGCGCCGCAGCTTGCCAAAGGCGCCTCGGTCTCTGGTCTCGGTCTCGGCACGTGTGTGGATAAGCCCAGAGACCGGCTTAAATAAGCCCATTTGCTGACGCATAAAGGCGAAGCTCAAACGTGCAAAGGAATTAATTAAAATTCGACAAACCCAACACGAAGGATTTAGTTATCTATCTGAAATTTTGTATCTCCTTCAGGAAGTCTAGAATGCCCGCTAGAATGGTGCTATTGGGGTAAATCTGTAGACATTTTCTCAAAGGCGAAACTTAAATGTTCTAAGGAATTAATAAAAATTCAACAAACCAAACACGAAGGATTGATTCAGTTATTAACTTTAGCAATCTGAATTCTTCAGGAAGTCGTTGAAAATATCTGTTCTTTTTGAAGACGCTTCAGTATTCCCGCTAGAATAGTGTTATCGGGAAGAAATCTTTAGATATTTCCTCATTCTATCAAAGTTATCTTTGTATATCATCAGAATTTATTGCTTTGTTGACTTGGCTGACCTCAGTGACTGATTTCTAGAATTTTATGTTCGGAGTGCAATTGCCATTGTTGGCTGCCCGCTGACAGCGACAAAGAACATAAATAAATTGTGAAATATTTTTCATTCAACTGCCACGCCCCCAATGAAGCTAGCTGCCCCCAAAAGCCTATCAAATTTACCTCCATTGAGCTGTTCCCCCGGCGCGTGAGTTGAGACGTCAAAGTTGTCAACTCTGACAATTCCATGGTTGTCGTTGTTGTTGTCGGTGCGGCGTTTCTTGTCGCGCGTGCGTGTCTCTTGGCTTGCAATTTGCTTGCATTTCCTGATTTTGCACTGTTTTATTTTTGTGCATTTTCAGTTTTTGCTCAACACTTTTGTCTTGTCGGTTGTCAGATGTTGTTGTTGCTGTTGCTGTTGCTGTTGCCGCTACTGTTGGTGTGTTTAGTGCTTTTCCGCAGTGACGCATCCAGGCAAGCCGAGTGACGTTTTGCACGTTTTGTTGTCGTTTTCAATTTTTCCGTTTGGGGCACATTTCCGACAGTTTGCACGTTTTTCGCTCAAGTCGAATGTCATTTCTTCTAGCCAACACCGAGGGTGGGAGAATGACGGATCGGGTGTTCTGATATTTTTCGGCTAGCTCTGGAAATCTTTAAAATCCACCAAGCTACTTGCCATAATCAGCGGAATATTCTTCCTGGTTCTGCAAATTGCTCATTTCCAAGCGGTTTTTGCGTCTAATTTCCACTCTTTCTATTTACCCCGCACCCTCCCCTCGCACTTATCGCGTCGATCTTTGCTATTGCGCCAATTGTGGTTAATAATTTGCCAGCCGAGAGTGTCAACTGCACAAAAAGATACAAGATGCAAACGACAAGATACAATAGAGCACACAGGCATTCCCACAAATAGAGGTACCGAGATGCCGAGAT
Source organism: Lissocephala sabroskyi (assembly GCA_037075105.1). Lineage (NCBI taxonomy): Eukaryota > Metazoa > Arthropoda > Insecta > Diptera > Drosophilidae > Lissocephala > Lissocephala sabroskyi. The sequence goes on along the minus strand of JBAMCP010000091.1, from coordinate 40,158 downwards.
ATGATTGTGGTGCGGTGTCTGGAGGAAAATCGCACGCGACTTGTGTCAAATGGGTTGGCATTTCAAGAACTTGGAACCCGCGGGCTGTTCTGGTCAAGCGGTCAATGCAGCGATCGGTGTGTGTGCGAGTGGGTGGGTTGGTGTGTGTGAGTTTAAATTATTGCATTGTGCATTTCATATCAGGGGAATGACAGTTGCTGTTCTGTCGAGACATCTAAAAATACAGCCCCCATAAATGTCCATAAATTATAATTTACTTTCGAAACTAAAGATGAGAAAATTGTTCCGAAATCGTGGAAACTTACGGAAGCATTTTGTAATTTTTGATAGGAAATTTAAACGCATTCAATAAATTGGGGAAGAGGAAAAAATTGACAATTTGAGAGATTAATTAAATTGTAAAGATTGACAAGAAGCGATATTTTAGTTGGGTCAGAGGAGCAACTGAAGAAACGTTATGCATTTCAAATAGTTTTTTGATTGATTTGAAAAAATAAGAGAAAAATTTATGGATTCGACTTAGAAGTAGAGAAATTAATTGGAAGAATGTTGAAATTAAGAAAACGTTTTTTAAAAGGATTAATTCATTTTTTTTAAATAAAGCTGAAAGAATTTTTTCCTGTGCTCATTTTAAATATTAAAAAAAACCTTTAGCTTGTTAAAAAAATATCAGAACTTTTTCTTTCTGTCCTTGTTTTAATTCTTGCTTTGATTTATCCAATTTTAAGTCAGTTTTAAATTCTTTAAAACAAATAATGGAAATATTAGGTTAGAAAATTTTAGGTTGTCATAATTTTTTGTAGAAACTTCTAGGAAGTTAGATAGCAAATAAGAAATCATTAATACTCGTACTCTAATTATATAAAAATAGTCCCCTCAAACCAACTTTGAATTCATATGCATATGTATGATAATTTTAAGGATCCACGTGGCTTAGAAACGCAATTATTTGTCAGTTAACTTCGCTGACCCGCAAAAAATTTTTTGATTCATTTTGCAATCAGAGTTGATAACTAAATGAAAGTATTTAAATATAATTTTTTGGTTAATCTGCCTGAATTATTTTCCATAATTCGTCAAAGAAAATACTTCAGGTTTTTGTTCTTTTCGCTTTGTTTTTTTAGCCACATGTCATTATTTTTGTTGCAGACTTTCAGGCTGCCGCGAATTATCATGCGAGTTGTGTTTGCTCGCTTGTGCGTGTCTCATAAATTCAAATTGAATTTATTTATTTGCGTCACAGCCAAGTTACGTCAATAAAAAAAGGAAACTTTAGTTATAACCTAATTAATAAAATTGTCTTCATTTGACGTCAAACGTCGGACAAGTGGGATTGGAAAATAAATATTATGACGGATTTCATATGAGCAATAAACAAATTATGGGAAAAACATAGGAAGAGGGGGCAGAGGAGGGCTTTGGGTTGACTCCAAGGTCCAGACAAGGACTTTTCAAACTCTTGGAGTAAAAGAAAAATTAGACGAAGTTGCTGATTTAATTTTCTTTATTTCACATAGCAAACTTTTCGGCCGTGCATCAGTTTATTTTTACCAGTGCTTCTCAAACTGTAAAGTATTCCAACTCTTGAAATTTTCTGTCCCCAAGTTAACGCCTTTTTAAGGTCCTCGTTGCACCTGCAACTTCTTCAGGTAAAACTAACCTACTTTTTATTACCAAAGACAATTGTTCCCATACTTCCCTCCCGAGCGACTGCGCTGAAATTTGCATGTAATTTGTTTGTTTATCGCCGCCAAAACGGTGCCTACTCGGCCGACAGGAGGCAGAGTCAATATTTCAACCTTTGTGCTGCCATTGCCGATGCTTATCAAGGTGACAACAACAACAGCCCAGCAGAGCTACCAACGAGCCACGATCACGGACACCGACTCACCAAATTGGCCAGCCAGCCGTCTCCCCCGCTTCCCTGGAATACTTTGCATACTGTGGACGGCCGGTTGGGGGACTGGGTCTCGGATTCTTGCACTGGTTTGCTGCATAATTTGAAGTTCATGCTGAGCCGATCGGCCGAGTAACCCGATCGTCAGGGCCTCAGCCCAATTGTTGTGGTTGCGCGGGCTCCTGGTTCGTGATTATGATCATGTCTTGTTTTGGCCAGGCCAGCTTATTGGCCCAGTTGGCAGTGACACTGACAAGTACCCGCAGATCCAATGACTGGTTTCGTCTTCGATTTGCATGCGTGATCTGATCGAGTTTCAGCCCCAAAAACTCAATGCCCAGGTGTCGGCTTTGGAAATGATGGATGCAGGATTTTGGGCCCTGAAACTCTAACCAATTTTCAGGCCGTTTCCCAGACGCCCACACGCCATCCCGGCAGCTGACTCATTCGGCCTGCGTGTTGTCATAAAAACCCACAAACGACTGTCCAAATTTACGAGGCACCCGCATGGCCAGGCCGAGGCGCCATCCCATTAACACCCATTAAACAAGCAATTTGCATATGCACTCCGTTTTTTGGAATAAGTTCAAGTCGCTGGGCTATTTCGTGGGCATTTTGAACTTCAATTAAACTGGCCTCTCACAGACTTTGGAAACGAGTTTGCCGGCAAGCATCCATCGCCTCACGTTGGTGTGTAATTGCTTTTTCCAACGGCTGCCGTTTTGGTGATCGCTTCAGGCGATAAAATTCCTTGCTGCCCGCCAGCAGGATCGCCGGCCAGGCCAACGCAGCTTGTTTTGTATTTCTCTTCTTTGCTTTTCCGATTAAAACCCCAGATGCTATCGGCACACGTATATCGGTATCGGTTATTCCCGCCACAGCAACTGTAATTAAAGGTATTAAGTGTGGCCGGGGCGGGCCCCAAACACAAACCACGAAGGCGTCCGAAGACAAAGTGTAAATAATCAAGGCTGGCAAGTGCAAACGATGGGTGGACTCGACCCACAGACCGATGAGGGATCGAAGGGGAAGTTTAATTTGAAGCAAATATTATTTGTGTTTACTTAAATATTTTACAAGGCAAGAATTGTTTTGAGGGTCTCATTAAATCGGCTCTCGGTCAACGCGTCTGAAGGAAATTCTTTAAACCTGAAGAAATGTCTTCAAAGTTATAGAAATAAAGTCCTGACATTACATTTTTGAGGCTTTTTATTAAAAGACCAATTGAATTTTACATTTCAACCAAGACAATGAGAAAGCTCTCTTTGAAATGAGGGAAAGGTGGACTGAAAATAAAGTAAACCAAACACAAAACAAAAGATTTCTGAGCGAAGGAAAAAGGAAGTTAGGAATACTTCAAAATTGTTGGAGAGGGTGAAGAAGCATAAATAGAAAGGAATGAATACAAAGATTGTCTATAAACTTAAAGCAACTAAAAATCCATCTAAAGATCTTTATCAATCCAATTCATCTATACAAAGGATTCAGGTCCAGCTAACCTGTCTAGAAAATCCAGCTGGCCAAGCTGCTTTAAGCTTCCCAACTCAAGACTATGAAGGCTCATGGGATCGGTTTCCCTTTCTTCTATATTCCCTCGAAACTATTTCTACTAAACTAAAGATAACTCATGCAAAGATTCTATTAATAAGAGAAACCTTCGCTCATTATTTTATGGACCCTTCAAACCCTCATATGAAACATAATAATGCTCATATTTCCTGTGGGCCTCACTCAATTTCCCCTCCTGTTGATCGGTTTGCCCTAAAATTACCCAGTCCCTAACCCGGATACGCGATCATATAATAGCAGAAACTGTAGCCCATTTATGACCCCGTTCTTTATTGGGGAGTCTAACAAAGCAATTAATGGACATGCAAACAACTCCGGCCCGGCAACCAGAGACACCCATAGATGCGGCGGCCCCCAGACAACTTTATTAGCTTAATTAAAACTCTTGAAAAGGTTCATCACCAGAGCGGCTGAGGCAACTCCACTCCAGGCGAGCGACCGCAACACGCGAATCTCGTGGAGAAAAAATGCGTTGAATGTTGGCAATTTAGCAAGTTTACAGCTCGCCAGGGACCACTGAGGAGGCAAGGAAGAGGAACCGAACGGTCAGAGACCTTCGAGGAGGCGGCCAATAATGGAAACCTATGGCCCCGACCAGACCCCCGCCATTCTGGATTCCCAGTTGAATGACGTTTTAGTTGATTGCAGTTAATTTTCCCCGGCTTCTTTCAGGCCGAATGCAAATTTGTTTCTCTCTTTCTGTCCGTGTTGTTGCTTTTCTAGGCTGCCACAAAGATCCGTCCGTGGCTACCCTGGGCGGCCGTAAAGGAAAAGCCCAAGAAATTAAGTTGTAAACTGAGTTGAGAGATTTTTTCGGGCGTAACCGAAACCCGCGATTGCCGGGTATTGAATTTTTACGAACCGTTTTATGGGAACTTCGAGTGTGTCTAAAAGGTTTAAGAGGTAAACACACAAGCAGATTTCATTTGGGATAAGCCTGGTTTATGGGGCTTCTTGGCCAGCAAAAAGCCCCACCGTTTCCATTGTAGAGCGCATAGGGAAAAATTGAAGTTTCATGAGTCTCGGTGAACTATTGACCCGAATAGTTGCCAATGGCCCACGACGACGACGATGACGTCGAATGTCTTTGATGACTTGTGTTTGATTTGCTTGAGTGGCCGTGGCTCTGACTCGACTTTGAATTGAAACATTTCGCCAATTACAATGGGCAGGCATTGGGCACTGGCCAAAGATCCCAACCCCACAGGTCAAGAAAATTTCACGGCCTGCCTCGCCGAGAAAGTCAAATATGCCAATTAACAAAAACAACTTCCGCGGCCATAAAAAAAAGAAAAACCAAGAAAGCCTCAACTACCGAAGTATAACGGGATAATAGGAAAGCGTTTAAGAGCCAAGAGCATCGCCCAATTACATAATGTGGCCATGTAGAAAATCAATATTAAGCAAACATCGTGTGTCGTGGGCCGTTGGCCACGTTTTGTCTAATAGAGTCATAAAAACGTCGCCCCAAACCGCCTACCAAGAAACGGCGGTGGCTGGCAATTAAACAAAACTGTCAGCAATTTATCTGCTTCCAGGTAAGCAACTTTGGCCAGGAATTTCATTTGCGCCTCCATAATTGGCTAGCTGGCTCTTCTCTTCTCTGCTTTGTTCTGGGATGTGGTAATGAGCGGGAAAGTAAAAGGGTTTCCACTAATTGGCACCAAATACGGTGAGTATTCCTATGCCTCCCAGCACAAATATGTCAAAATGTGACAAAATGCGTGTCTGCCCGAGTGAGAGAGACAGCGAGGCGGAGAAAGGTAGACCAGACCTGGCCATCCAACGCCTTTTAAGGTGTTCATTAGCCAGTGGAGTGGCCCGGCCCAGAAGGGACAATCGGCCAAAAATGGCATCAAAATCTCATCAGTTGCCATTTCAGCCTTGGCCAGATCGTTATGATGACAACGACGATGGCTTTGTCGAGTTGGAGGCAGAAGGTGATGATCGCTTTCCATCTTCTCGGATCGTGATCGGGTCATGGGCATGCCGGCCCAGCATCGATCAGAGGCAGCTAATCAGACGGCTTATTGTGCAGTCGGTTTCTTTTTCAGTCACTCAATTTTGTGGACTTTCTTCTGTCCCTGGCAATTGGCAATTCCCTTCAATGTCATCTTTTTCTGAGGATGGCCAAATTAAGCGATTGAATTGCCGGGAATTTACATTTCGACAGGCCCAGCAAACAGCCTGAAAGTGCGATACTTTCACTTCATTGGGTAAATTTATGCTGGGGAATTTC
>JBAMCP010000091.1:0-34353 GCA_037075105.1 Lissocephala sabroskyi | reverse complement strand
ACCTAAAATATTCGTTAGTCAGTTTGAAAATGAATTAAGATGTTTGACTATTCTTTATGGATTTTACTGTTTCTACTCTTCCTCAGATTCTTTCTCTTCTGTTATCGCTTTATTTCCTAGGGTATTTAATCTCTCCCCACCTCTTGCAATAAATACCTTTACCCAAATTTATTCCCACAAACTCCCACCAACAACAATATCCCTAGAAAAAGACAAACACCACCAGAATCAGATATACACATGTTTTGTATTGTGCAAATTCCGTGTAGCGTCACAGTTCCCTGCCTACGTTGGTGCTGCTGCGGTTTTTTAGAATGGAACGGCTGCGGACAGGCGGAATGTCCATGTCCGCCTTGCTGTCCTGGAGGTTAATATAATGCGTGGACATGGTCTCCTTGCGCTTCACCTCGACGTTATTGTAGTCGCCAATGATGGTCATCAGCTTGCTCCAGGCCGTTTCGAGAGTTAACGAGCGAACTTTACACATAACCGGGGAACTCAACAAATAATCCCTAATCAAAATGGTCAAAGCCTGCAGGGAATACAAGGACTTGTCAAGAAATCGTAGGCTCTGCTAGATTTTCTCGCACCTGCATGGCCGACATGGGCAGGCCGTGGTTTAGGTGTTGGGGCAGATTCTCCTCGAGGATCACATGGAATTCCAGCGGATTCTTCAATGCCACAATCAATTTGGCCAGCATACTCATGATGTTCAAGGCATGAGAATGCAGCTTATCGATTTTGATCGTTTGGTGCCAGTAAAAAGTCTCAATCAGATACTCGCGTTCTGTCAGGAAACTAAAACCGAATCTACAGTCCACGAATTTCTGCTCCCACCAGCTCACCTATAAAACGCATCCTTGCCGTAGCGCCGTTGATAAGGCTCTATGACGCGCCAGGAGTTGCGCAGGGCAGCCCGTTCCAAGAGAGAGAAACCATTCGAATCGGTCTTCCGGCCGTCCTCGAAGGCTGGCAAGGGCTTCGGGAACACAGGCAGCGGCAGGAAAATAGGGTTGGGTCCTTCAAATGACGGTTCCGCCGCGATATTTGTTTTCGATGACATCGCAAGTGTATATTCGTGTTTGTGTTTTTGTGTTTGTGTCCTGCCGACAGAACAATGACTGCCTACTCGGGGCACTCGAGGCTGCCACGCAATTCCTAGAAACGCTTTCCCCTTTTTTTTGGCTGTCTGCCAAGGACAACGAGATAAAAACAATTTGTACGCCACCATTTCAATTAAGGCGTATAAATCACAACCAAAACGGCCTCATTATCAGCCAAGTACCCGAAGCAAAGTGCCTGCCAGGCAGCCTCAAAGAATCCCAGCCGACCTCTTTTCGGTTCAGTTTCCCCGCGCCCCAACGCCTTAGTCGTTGCCCCAGACAAACCAATTTGGACGGAGGCGACTTAATCCTTGTCAGGCCGCGCATGCCCAGCTCGTTAGCTCGTCGTGCCCTTTGAGCCAAGTGTTGAAGGGCCCGCAAATTGCAGCAGACACTTGGACTCGGTATCGTGGTCGGGTCAAACTTATTAGGCGCATTTTCCAAACGATGTATTTATGCGAAGGACGCGGAATAACTCGCCAAGAACCTGATCTGCTGAAAGAACCTGAGGGCAAATTTACAGGCCGCATTCGTTACGGCAGAGAAGCCGATAAAAGCGACAAGTCACCTGCTGTTGCTGGGCCAGGACAACAAAGGCACCGCCTGGAATTCCTAGAGAGCTAAATGTCCTGCTGTATCGAGCATAAAAGGCGAGAGAAGAGAATCTTTAAAATCACAGATTCAAAGAACCTAGGACTTCCACCCGCTTGTTAAATGATTTGTCTAAAATTAATTAAAGTCAACAATTTGTGCTTGGAATTCGATAAGCACTGAGACAAATGGAGAACATGCCGATAAAGACACCCGCAGGCATAAAGAAGAGGACCAGGACTAAGTGGAATTTAAATTAATGGGCCCACGGTAGCCTCCCCGCGAAGACCAAAAGGATAAACCGGCCAGCCTAATTGCCTTCGGTGTAGGAGGCAGACGGCGTCTGGAGGATCGTCGATTGCTAATCAAAATATTTAAAACAGTTGGCCCGCAGGGTGCAGCAGGCATGTAAACAAACCAGGCCTATAAATAGCCGCCCAGGATGAGCCGCCAAAAGGTTTAAACTCGCCTCCGATTCATAAATAACCAAGAGATAGAGAAGGCAAAAGGCGACTCGGAGTCATTTCATAATATGGTAATAATGCATTACATGGCAGTTAAACGAATTCGCTTAATCATTCCGCTCTGCAGATTGCAGGTAATTGCGCATGCGCAACATGCGCGCGTCGCTGGGGCGGCGCTTGAAAGAAACCCAAATCGGTATTGCCGATGACCCACTAAGCGATCTTCTTCTTCTGCTGTTGTCGACACGCAAGGCTGGAGTTTTTATTTCTTAGACTCTGAGTGTGGGATCTCTGACTTTCCCTTTCATTAGAAGCAACCGAGACTTTGGCTGGAGTGTGCTAATTTCAGTAATTTGTGCCTGGATAATTGGATGACCCAATTAGTGAATGTGAAGCCCACACAAGTAGAATTAATTTTGGAGGCCCTACAGACTCAGTTATTATATCGTCATAAAGTTGCGTTTATTATTATACAAGATCTTTATTAGGTTCTTGGCTCTTTTAGGTCTTGAAAATATCGGACAAGTCTTTCATTTGTAAAGGCAAAGATCTTAATTCTCGGGGAACTCTTAATATACGTTAAGCTGAGCTTGAATAAATTGGTCAACCGTATTTAATAAGGAAAATCTTTAGTTCCTATTCACGAAAGAAATGCTAAAGTTTTTCAAGAAGAATGAGCCTCAAGTGATTTTAAAAGGCGCACATTTAATGTATTTTGAATCTTGTGCATTTTGGAATATTTAAATGAATTTTATGGACAGAAGAAAAGGTAAATTCTCTGTCAGAGTTCTGTATTTAACCGAAAGATCTAGAAGTGAAGAGATTCTTGAGATACTTAAGAAAATGTAGTGGGTTTCTTGAGTGCCTTGAAACAGGCAGAGAAGATTCTCTAGAGATTTTCTTGTATCTTAATTGAGTGCTACTCTGAGAAGGAAACATCCCAATAGCGATGATACCCTGCCTTTCGATTTATAAATACTGTTCTTAGGTCCTTGATTAATTCATTTAGATTCGGATCTTATAATATCTTTAGCCCCAAATCTAGTCATATTTTATTTCTAGCTCGCTGGCTTTTCTGACTATTGAGATTCACGAATAGAATGACAGTTCAGACCTGAAAACCCCACAAATTCCTCGCTTGTTTTGGCTTCTGTTAGATTCCAATCTCGCCATAAACTTCAGTATTATCCTTCCTTTAAACAAACGTGACCTTGAACAAATTTCTACCCCCTCATCTCCACTGATTGTCCAGCACTTTCAGCCCTGCTACGTGTCCCCGCATTGGCAGAGCCTTTGAAAAATTTTCTCCCTTATTCATTCTCTTTTTCGAGAACACTTTGGATCGTTTATGCAGAGCCGCAGCCTGGAAAATATCTCGAAAATGACAAATTTATGCATATGAAATTCATAATCAAACGACGATCGGCCCCGCCACTACTTGAGTAGCCCGGCTGGCCGAAGATCGACGACCAGCGACCACCGACCACCCTGGGAGCATGAAATGTGTTTTCCAATAATTCAATAAGCTTGCCGGAGCCCAGGGGCGAGGGCTGTTGACGCCTCTTTCAGGGGCCCGGCGAGGAGCCAGGTTTTTGATGACCTTTTAAGTGTTGTGCGGTGCTGGCCTGGTGACCCCAAGGGCTGCGCTTTGAATGCGCCACTAATTAGGGAATTTGATGGGAAATTAATTTGATTACGCCCCCGGAAATTATGACAGAAAATTAAGTTGTCTCTTAGGGATAAAACTAAAAGTAAGAGAATCAAATCAGAAAAGATCAATTCACACCGCCAGAATAGCAGCGTCGGCGGCTCGATCATTAATCTCAAGTACCGTGGGCCGAACATTGAAAAATTTCCTGGAAGCTAAACACCAAATGGGCTGTCTTGTTAGCACCACACGAGAAGCCGCACAATTGCCACTCACTCACCCACAAAACACACTGCAATTTACATAACAAGACCAGTTCCCAAGGCAAAAAAAAAAAAAAACCAAAGAGTCCCGGCGCTTCAAAACGGCCCCTGCTTGTCCGTGGGCCAAACCCGTGGCCTGTCAACGCGTAATCCATCAAAAAGCAAAGCCAACACTGGACCGACCAGCAACTAGAAGACATGTGAGTTTAACGAACGCCAGATCCAAGTGGCAACTACTGGGGAAACAAACACAAAAAACAACTACCAAGTGGGGGGACCCCATGGGCGATCGAAATCAATTTGGCGCTTTACCACACGAACATCGTCCAAATGACACGCCCCCTTTTACAGCCTCTAAGACGACGACGACAACGCCTACCCCCCACAGGAATTGCACATGGAACTGGTCGATTGGGAAGACCATGGCGGGTCCAGTTGGCTGGCTGGCTGGCTGGCTGCCACCTACCCTCTAATTGGGCATAATTTAAATTCCGCTCGTGAGCGCCATGAATTTCACGTTGGGCCAAACGTTGGCGGCGGCATTATTTGATTTGGTTTTCCCAGATCGTTGGTAGGCGATTTTTCCGCATCGAAACTTCCTTTTCGGTGGCGGTTAAAATTCTGCTCTTTAATTGGTTTTGCGCCTCGGGCTGGCGATGCCTTAGTTTTGATTACAGAACCCCAATAGAAAAATTTGAAAATGGCACACGATCTCCCCACAAAAAAAAAAAAGAACAACCGTTTTACTGTGCAATAGTAAGTTTGCGAGGCTTTTTTTCGGGTATGGACATTTCGGACCGGCTCTCCTGGACAAGCATATAGTGACTGGATAAATGTTCTTGGCGTTTGATTTCCTCTTGATTGTGATCTCCAACGATTTTCAGTAATCGCGTCCAGGCGTTCACTAAAGTCGGCGAATTTATTCTACCCATAACCGGCGAACTCAACAAAAAATCTCTGATCATTGTGGTCAAGAAAATCAGCTCCTCGTTGGCAAAGCCCAGACGTCGATGAATCGGCAAATGATCCTCCAGCACCGAATGAAACTCCATGGGACTTTCCACCACGCGTATAAGTTCTCCCAAGAACTTCATTATGGCCGTCGCGTGGGAGTGCAGCGAGCTGATAGCAATTTTTTGAGATTTACGAAAAACTTCAATCATATTTTCATGGTTCGTCAAATAGCTGCAAAACTGGCATTTTAGTAACCTTTGACCCAAGAATATTTCCTTGCTCACGTGTAAAATGTGTTTTTGCCATAGCGACGCTGAAATGGCCTAATGAACCGCCAAGAGTTCCGCAGTGTGGTCCTTTCCAGCAGGGAAAACCCATACGAATCCACCTTCCGACCATCGTCGAAGGGCGGAAAGGGTTTCGGGTACTTGGGCAGATCCAAGAGAATCCGATTCAATTCGCTTTCAGTCCGTTCTAATTCAATTTGCGAGCCCATTGTTTTTTTTTTTTTTAATTTTTTTTTTTTTGCTTTTGTGTTTTTAATTGCCAACACAAGAAAGAGTAAAATTCTGAACTAAACTAACAGGAAACTCGAAAGCAACTGCCATCGTTTCAATTAAGCTGCATAAATCACCACAAAATCAGCACCGACCCACGCAGCCACCGCCCCGTCGATGCCTTGGGGCCTCGACAGCCAACCAATTTGGACAGAGGCGACTTAATCCTTGTCGGGCCGCGCTTGCCCAGCTTGTTTCGGACTCGAGTTTCACGCTTCCATAAGGGCCAACAAATTGCATGAGACTCTCTCAAACTTATTAGCTCGATTTATGGAGGAGGGTGCAACGTGACCGGCAGGAGGCGGCGTTAAGGCAGCGAAGCCGATAAAATTGACAGGTCACCTGCTGTTCTTTGGTAAGGACAACAAAGGCACCGCTCGAAGGTCCTAGAGAACAGGCGCTGTCAAAACGAAGCCGTAACAAAACAAAGGACCGTTTAATTTTAGAGTGAAAAAAACTCAAAAACCAAAAGAGGATTTCTTAGAGTGTTGGAAAATCCCAGAGATCCCAGGATCCTGTACCTGCAGAGGTAAAACAAAATCCCAGGTAAGCAGGCCCACGAGCCAAAGGACAGAAAGATGCCTTGAAATTTCAACGAGCGCAGCAGATCATTACGATCCACAATACAATCCACACTCGCCAGCCAACTTGCAGCGCGCTGCAGTAAACCGAATCCCGCCAGCCGACCGGCCGCTCGGTTGGCATCGCGGCCGGCGGTGCCGCCTCAGTTTGGATTCGACGATCGTTTGCGTAGGACGCGCGACGCGGAAGATCGGAACAAATCGGGTTGCGTTGGATCGCTCGATCGGTCGGTGGAATAATCAGCTTGCTCTGGAGAAACCAGAGCGGCAAATCGCGCGAGTGCAACAAATAAAAAAAAATTGCAAGTGATAAGAAAATAGAAATACAAAAGAAAATCCGATTTATGCAACGAAAGTGAAAAGAGTGTGCAACGTATATGCAATTTTTTTTTAAGTTCTTTTGAGGATATACGAAAATAGCCCGAGAAATTTGTCGCCGTCGCAGGGAAGGGAGCGAAAAAAAGTGCAAGAAAAGTTGCCGGCAGCAAGAATTTCCACCAGACGACGCGGCCGCAAATAGAAAATATAAAAGCAGCCAACGCAGGCAGGCAAATCGCAAGTTAAATCACAAAAGTCCCCCAAGTGCAAGTGAGTGAGAAAATAAAAGGCCACTGACAAGCGGAAATCGTAAAAGAAATTCAAATTATAAATCCCCGCGCATAAAATGATGAATGAATTCAAAACCAACGGGGTGAGCCGCAGTGCGCGATCGTAAATTTAATCGAATAGTCGGCTCATTCGATGCCCAATGTCAAGGCACTAAAATGCCTCAATAAAGTTTTCTCCAAAGTGAATTAAAGAATTGAAAAATATCCAAATTTGTGCAATAAAAAACAACCCCAAAATGAAACCCAAGAAACTCAGCTTATGGGAATTTTGGCTGCTGCTTATTTTGCTGGCAATCCTCTCGTCCAGCGAGGGGCAGGCCAGTCGTAGACGCCAGCAGACAAGCTCTGATTTCGAAGAGAGCATCGTGTCCTGGGCAGGGAACAAAATCCCAGCACCCAAGAAATCCCAGCGCCTGGAGCAGCCACCAGTGGCCAGCAACACTCGACGGAGGAAAACCAAAAGTGGTCTGCTGATTGAAAGTAACATGGCCGAGGAGACCTCCTCGCCGGCCAGCGTGGAAAACAAATTGCCAAGTGGCAAAAAGTCCCACCAGCGCCGTCGAAACGGTCGACTCCAGAAGCCCAATTCGGGCCTTGGCGGTGGCAAATCAAATGCCCAAGGTAAGTCCAAGCCAAGACCAAAGAACGGTTACTTAGCCGGCCATCCCACCACTAAATATGGAAAGCCGGGCCATGATCGATTGTTGGCCCCAAGAAATCGTCCATGTGCACGTGATCGGCGGGGGCGCGGAGGGAAATCGTGGCGGCCTCCTCCTTGTCGTGGACTAGACCACCATTGGCTGGCCTGTCGTGGCCAACGTGTCCAGCGGGTTGTCCATATTTGGGCGCTCAAGTTGAAAGAACTTTCATGTGAAAGTTGTGACAGGAAGAGATTTTTGTAATTCTATACGTTATTACGTGAGAGGTCCAGTTATGGTCTGCATTAAATTGTCGTCTTCGCGGTCGTCGTCTTGACCAAGCCAACAGCATCGGTTAGGCCTGGCCATGTTTCATTTTGCTAGGACAAGTTTTTCCCCCCCAACAAAGTCAATCGAACAGTAAAGTTTCTTGATTTTTCAAAAGAAAATCCGAGGCTGGCCAGAAGGCAAACAAAGGGCTAGAGGAATTCGCAGTGCTACTACGAGGAGCCGAAAAGAGAATTCAGATATTTTGTTCAGATTTTTTTTGTTCAAGAAACTTAGAAACTTTGAAAAATTCTAAGCCTCAGACGATCTAGTAAATTTCTCAAACAAATCAAGAATCAATTGGGTCATTAGGGAAATAATTTCGTTATCATTTAGCGTTTCAAAATTTCACTTTTAAATTAAAGACAACAGAATTTAAATATGCAAGAAATGTATTAAAAAGAAAGACTAGAAAAAGAAAACTTACCAGCCTCAAGAAGAGAAGCCACATTTTGGAGGCTGAAAATAAAAAGAAAAGAATTTATATTAAATTTTAAATCAACTTCAAAAGAATATAGAATTTGTTTGTTGATAAATTAATTTAAATAAAATATTTTGAACTATGGAAAATAATCTCTGAAGAATTAGATTCCATAAAAAATCTTTTTTTAACCATTCCTTAGCCTTAATTTTAAGAAAAGAAAGAAAAAATTAAATCTTTATGATTCCTTCCCTCAGATTTATTTAATAGAAAGGAAATCTTAAATGTTTATGATACCTTTCTCACATTTATTTTTAATCCCCGTTGAAATTAAATTGTAGCCGTTTTGACCTGAAACAAACACTCAGTTAACCCATTTTTTGAGCCACACAATCGACTAGACAAGAGTCAAAACAAATTATGGCCCGTGTAATGTAAATGAAAGCCCAGAACAAAGAACCAATTGGCCAGCAATTGAACCCATTTTACTTGAAGCGCACAATGCCCACATCCTCCAGAACCTAAAGAATCCCCAGCCAAGAATGTGGGTGTATCTCTAGGCAGCCGGGTGACCCTTGCCCGAGGCGACAACAATAGCGCCGGTCCAGTGTCAAACCTAGGCCTTTTTTGTGGCTGCGGTGAGCCCTCGAGAGACTGTAACTAACCAGCATCGACAACAAAATATGGCATACAATAGGCGATTGTTAGCCGCTGTTGTTGTTGGTGGACATATGACGGCAACACTCGAGAGGATAATGGATGGACCGTGGCGTGCGTGGATGCGTGTCTCGTACACGCGCTAATAGGAACATGTGTTCCTTTCGGTCTTTGGGTCTTTGAGAATTTGTAGTTTTTTTTTGGGGGTGTTTCCCTTATTAAATTTCCAGACTGTCGGTTTTGGTCTATGTTATAAAATTAAGTGGCTTATCGTGTCTGGGACAGGCTGTCGTTAAAAACTTGCCGTGGGTCTGCGGAGAAGCCAATGATAATGGAAAGAATTTATGATAATGATACGTTAATTGTTTTGAAAGTTGCTGGGAACTTTGTAGTTTAAGCCTGATTTTATGGGGTATACCAGTCTCCAAATGAATTCCATGCTCAGCTGTCCGCGCGTTAAATGCGAATTGATACAGCAAATTGTTGGCGATTATTTGTAATCGAATGGCCGCCGACTTGACTATTAATAAAGCCGGCCACAGCCATTGCCATTAATTGATTGATGGCTTGTTTAGATCCCCCCCATCGACAAAGAAATGGGTCACCACAGATCCCCAGATGTGAGCCTGAGATATTGACCGCCCCGGCATTTCCGCTCCGCCGCTGGCTAATCAGTCGAGGGGGCAACACTTTATCAGCTCATTAATAGCGCTGGGCAACGCCAACGACTGTAACTGTTGTGTATCTGATGGATATACATTCTTTCAGAGCCCCTTAAAACCATAAGTCATTGGCCATGATATTTACACACAAGCTTTCAGCTGCCGCTGCCCCGGCCGCTGTCTGCTTTCAACGCAAAGTTTTATTTGTCTGCTGCCGCCAAAGAGTCCGGCCAGTTCGATTGAAAAGTGTTTGTGAAATGCATTCTTCATTGATTTTAACACTGCATCTGTGTGTGTTTGTTTCTTGTTAACTGCATTACACAATCTACTGATGTTGCTGCTGTTGGAAATTTAGATTTGTGGGAAAAAAAAAATGTACCCCGTTCGTTGGTTAGTGCTGAGTTTGCTGGCCGCTCTTCCCTGTCATTGAGTTTTATTTGTTTTTAATTTTTTATTGACATGTGAAGTTGGAAGAAGTTTACTGAAC
The DNA here is from genome assembly GCA_037075105.1 of Lissocephala sabroskyi. Taxonomy (NCBI): domain Eukaryota; kingdom Metazoa; phylum Arthropoda; class Insecta; order Diptera; family Drosophilidae; genus Lissocephala; species Lissocephala sabroskyi. The sequence continues at coordinate 24,392 of JBAMCP010000091.1, read as the reverse complement.
TTTACAATTCGATTTTCCCCAACTGCCCTCGCTCCGCCCTCCTCAAGATATTGGAGAATGGCGTTCGAGCGTGAAAAGCAAAAGTTTTCAGCTCATCGATTGTGGGGATTGACTGAGGATTTGTACAATCAAAATAAGTAGTAAGTGTCGAATAAAGTTAAGAGAAAAGTTGAAGATTCTCAAACGAGAAAAGAGAGCCATCGAACTTCGATGGTCTCTGTCTTATCGGATGGGAATAGTAATTTGATATTCTCATTATTTGGCCCCCCGGCTACTTCAAGTGAAGAAACACATGTCAAAATTCCCTTAAAACAACATAAACATTAAAGAAAACATCGCGCCAAATGAAAGACAGAAGGACCAGTTGAAAATAAACAAAAAGCTGCAAGTACGACAATTCTTTTGGGGGTAGTGAAATTCGATCTGGTAATTTAATATAACCCAACAATTCGCCAGGGTATTTAAAACAAAACCAGGCCACATAAATAAATAACGGACGTGGAGTGCATACAATAAGTTTTTATAGATCTGAGGCCACCAAAAAAACAAAAATTTAAACTGAAACTGCAATTGCAAGGAAATGCAACCGAAGTAAACATTTCTTTTGGGGGGCCCACATAAATTCCCAGAGCCCACAAAGGCAGTCGCCGGGAATCTAAACAAACCGATTCTTTCTCCTTTCTTCCACCGATGGATGAGGTTTCCTCAGAAACAACAAAAAAACACGCAGCTGATGATGTTCGCTTCCCTCCCCAGAGAAATACAACTCGGGTTTTCTTCCCGGGTATAAACTTATGCTTAATTGCTGGAGATATTCGATTCGAGGCATGGATAATGGGCCAGGGCCATAGCTTTGAAGTGGCTGCCGAGGCTGCCTGTGTGTGCCCGGGAGTGTTGATGGCTATAAATTAATGTTATATGCTAAGTTTGATAAGCCGTTGACGCCGCCGTTAGGAGCCCAATGGGGCGCCCATTTAACGGGTCAGCGACATTGCATTGGAAAACAAATTTGAGGCTCGTTAGATCGGACACGTCGCTGATAAGAATGAGGCGACCCGGCCTAATTGGGTCGAATTAGACCCGGGAAAGTTGGCTTTCAGTCTCAAGAATTTATAGAAAGTTTTAGCAAGCCTCCTGCTGTTTGCCCAGAACTCCACTATGAATGAACTTAGGCTGGCTCTTCCATCGGAGCCTTTATCAAGTCAATAAACCGATAAACGATCGTGGAATGGACAGCAACTGTCATTGAACTTCATTGACAAATGCGAGCAACGCCTCAAAGCAAACAGTCTGTCCCCCAAACCGATGCCACCCCGATAAGCAAAACAAACTCCAGCCCCCCGCCAAAAGATCCAGATCGATAGCCTTACCTGTTCTTATGGTCGAGCGATCGTGGCAAATGTCTCTTCCACGAAAGAAGAATCAGGAAATGCATTTCGTATGACCGGAAAATTGTGGGAAATTGGGAAAACACTTGAAAGTGTTGGGTAAATATTATGCATCGAATGAAAGAACAGAGCACCGGCTGTGATCAGCCGAGTTGATTATGCTTTATGGTCGCATTGATTGAAGTCTCGCTGGAGTTATCTTTTGTTTGTTTTCTCTCACCGCGGTGATTATTTTCTCTGCTTCCCGAGAGATCAGAGAGATCCCCAGTCAACACTGGGAATCGCCCATGTGTTGATTAATAAATAGAAATAGGAAGAAAACCGCAGCCAGAGATTCGTTATAGCAATTTCGGGGAATCAGTAGGAAGTTTAATAAGAAATTTAGTGTTTTATGTTTTAAGAGGAAGTAAAGAGAAGGACAGAAAAGGTTTATAAAAAATATCTGAGAATTTAAATACCTCAGAGACAATTGAAAATAGTAGGAAGTTTAATGAACAAATTAGTAGTATTTGGTTTTGAAAAGGAAGTTAAGAGAACGACGGAAAAGGTTTAAAAAAAAATCTGAGAATTTAAAAAACAACAGGGACAATTTAAAACAGAAGAAAAAATAAGCCTACAATTTTGAATTATAAATAATTTAAATATTCTTCTCAATTCTCTGGAACAAAAATATTCATATTCTCTGCTAAGAGTGGCAGACCTCGAGTAAACTGGACAAGAAATTGGAATACAGCACCGAACATCGGTTAGAGTTAATTCTGCCCTAAGCTCTTCATTCAAAAAGAAGTTTTCAATTAAGGGAACTTTATACATTTCTGTGATCTGCTGTCGTTGGATTTTCAAAACCTTATTTCCTATTTCTGACTTTAAATTTGAATTTTAAATTCCCGACTTTGATCCGCGAATTCGTCGACACAAATTAAATTGAAAACCCGAAATGACGTCAACAGGTTTAAGGCAACCGAACAAGAACAACAAATCGCCTTCGATGCGTATTAATTAAGCAATTTGTCAGGCCCCAAATCCAGATCCGCCGGCGTCCCTCTACCCTCGTCCTGTCTTCCATTTGCCTGCGCTGTTGTCAATTCGCCATTGATTGGTGTTGGCCTCAGCAAGACATTCGCGTTATTTAGAACACTAATCATGGCAACGCCGAATGTTTCAATCCTTTTAAAGCGCCCATATCGCCGAGAACCGCTTCGACTGTCAGACAGACAAGTCGCCGGGCCAGACAGCCCCAAAGTGGCCGTCAGGAACAGCGCGGCTGCGCGCGAGAAATTGCCAAATGTCAGCCACATTTTGGCTTGATTTCAGCCTCAGTGGCAGGCAGCATCCCGGACCGAGCGAGGCTATCAACGGCCATTTGTCTTTCGTGCTTGGGGACAATTTGTTTTGCGGCGTCGTCCTGGGCTAATTCTCAACCTGTCCTGAGTGTGTGGAAATGCAATTTTCATAGCATTGCCATTTTCATTAGTCATGTCAAATGGTTGGGAGTAAAAAGGCCCGCCAACTAATTTTCGATAGTTAATTTTTTTGTGCCTTTTTAGTTTACGGCTTTCCCAACTTTCGGCTCGGCGGCTTAGCGGTCAATTTGTCAAAATGCGATAATACTGAAAATTTGCCAACATTTTCCATTACTTTAAGTAGCCGCCGTCACCGCCATCGGTCCTCCTCTCAGTAAGTGTGACTCATGCGTGGCGGCACGTTTCAGCGATGTGTCTGCGCATTTTCCAGCCGCTTCATTTCCATTGGCATTTGTGTCTGGGCCTGGGCCTGGGCATGGAATTGGGCACGGGACCTGGGGTGTTGATGGATGTGCCACCGTCGTCGCCTCTTTTTCCTGCCTTGTCACTCGGCTGGTATATTTAAATAGACTGCGAAATGTTGTGGCTGCTTGTTGTCGGCCCGCAAATAAACCGCGACGCGGCAGTGTCTTTCTGGAGGTCGCGGTTATCAACGCCGCGGAGGCCGCTTTTGATTGATGAATCAGCGAACATAAATGCAAATCGACTAATGCAAATGCAGATGGATTTCTCGAATTTTTAACCCAGGGGAGGAAGGAAGGAAGTTCTGAAGTGTTAAGGACCGGACGGCACAAGTAGAGCAGCTTAAGACTCACAGAGTCTCAGAATCTTTTAAATATATAAAGCATTCAAGAAAAAGGAATAGACACCTTCAATAAATATATTAAATTTCTAGCAGTTTTGCTCCTCTAAAAAGTTGAATGCAAAAAACTTTCTCAATTCTTTTAAGTAATGTTGGAATTTAATTTGATAGAAGCTTCGGAGAATATAAATTGAAAGAATATCTTAAAGAAATGTTTGTTCATAAAATTCTTTATATCACATTCTAATTTCAGAGGATATTCATTAAATATTAAAGCCCTCATTCATTAAATATATTAAATCATTTATGAATATTCAAAAAATTCAGCTTTTAATATTTTGTTCCATATTTTCCACTTGTGGCTTCTTGGACGAAATTAAATTTCCACAATGAAATAAATAATTTTATGCTTTTTTTTTCTGATTTTGGTATTCTTATTTAACAATTTTAAAGCCCAAGAATTTGAATACCCAAATATTATTAACAGACAGAAAAAGTGACTTTTCTTATCTGAGCTTCCATTTTTCCCACTTAACTAAAGTTTTCGCTGTATTTTGCGGCAATATAAATTTCCCTCCCCAACTAGCAGTGAAAATCAATGAATATCGGTGCTTTTATGTTGTCTTTGGGAAAAATATTTGCCTATGAATGGCATTCCAAGGAGCTGAGCCGTAAAAGCGCTTTAAAGAGATCTCAAATCTTTGGCGGTGTAAAACAATTTAATAAAACTCCGCCAAGCTATTCTAATGGCAAATCAAATGGCCATAAAATTGTACATTTATAGCCAATGTTTAGTGACTTTTTACGAGCCGCCGTTAGCGGCGATATGCCAACAGCAACAAACTGGGTCGCCCCGAAACAAATCCAAAAACGTAAATGCCATTCCATTTAATGGCACGCTCGAGAGTCGGGCGGCCGGGCCGGTTGGCATTAACATGCAATAAACAAATCATTTTCAACACTTTTCGTAGGCCGGGCCCAATCAAACAAATCACAAGAAATGACCAAGAAATGGCCAACAAAGGCCCTCCAAAGATCCATAAATCGCCGCTCTCTAGGACCAAAAAGCAGCTGAGGTTACCGGCAATTAACTTGAATGGCAGACTGTTTAATTAGCACGTAAGCGTGTTGGCTTTGGCCACACCAAAGGCGCCGCCGAACAAGGCCCCCAGGCGCCGGTGACTTTTGGCCAAAAGCAACGGGTAACTGGCAGTGCATTTGCATCGGGGGAAGTTGTCAACTGGGCGGCTAATTGTCCGAGCGAGTCTGCCGGGTTTGGCATCAATTTGCTTGTTTACGTTGGCCGGCTGAATATCTGATGTTTAGCAAATTTTTATCGGCTCGCTTAACCAGTTTTTCGGGCAATTTGATAAGCCGGCGCTTGCAGTTTTCGATTGCGAAATTTATGACTTTTGTTTTGGCCACGGAAAAGCGAATGATTTGCTAATGAATTCTTCTCCCAGCCTGGCCAAATCACCACTTAATTAAGCCACTTGTAGCGCCTGCTTTTTTATCTTATCGCCCATCGAAATTGTGCAAGCTACTGGCAAAAAGTCATTTAGTATCCTTTCAGCCGTTTCGTGTAGCGGTCCATTCAATAATTTAATAAGCGCCAACGATCACGACCGTCTGGCCAGCCGATAATTATCACGATTTATGAGCCATTGAGCAGTCGAAAATTCGCTTTTATCTCTTCGCGCCAATCGTCAGCTCATTAGAAGCCCACGAAAGGCGTTGAAGCGAGCCCAAAAAAAGAAATACCCACAGCCCCAAAACGAGCGAAACCTTCAAAACCAATCGCCTGTTACAATTCAAATGTTCGAAGTCGACGTGTTTGCCGAACTCTTGAAATCCATTTGCCTGCGCCGCTCGAGCGGTCCAAATGTTTGCTTATTTTTCGACGTTTTCCAACACTCCAATTATAGAGATTTGTCCAGCCGACTGCGTCGCGGATATTCGATATCGCGCTTGTAATCCGTGACCACGAGTCAAATCACCGCCCACCCTCGTGACAGCGATTTTGGCAGGCGGCCGGCTGGCCAGGCGACTCTGTTAATTTGTCATAAGCTGTCACTTTTGATTAATAACTCAACCGGCCTGGCCGGGCTCGGGATCGGGCTTTGGGCCAGGCTTGGGTGTTGTTTTATACGATCTTGCATATTAATTTCCAAATGGATGTGCAGGCCGCATAATAATGACATAATTCAATTTTATAAGCGACCGCAGTTCGCCTAGACTGAGTCATCCGGTAGAGGAAGTCGCCACAGGACTACGCTGCCTGAACGTGATGGGTTTGCCAATTTAAATCAACACTTTCAGAGGTGGGTTTATGAAAGGGAAGATATTCAGACACAGGGTTATCAATGATTCGAGTTTGGGTTTTCCAAGCGATTCTTATTATAGAGAAGAGGATTTGAAAAGAGTCTTGAGTGATTGAGTCTTGATGGATTCAAATCGGATCGTGAATACTATTCAAATTTATGTAGGGAAAGAAAAAATGAAATAAAGAATCAATCTAAGTTATAGAGCAGAAAGTTCTGACAGCCAAAAATAATCTCTTTAAGCTTCAATAAACATTTATGATTCTTTATATTTCGGTTTCAAAAACTCGTTTCCTTAAATCGTCTATAAAAAGCTGAAGTCCAAAAAGGAGTGTTATAATTCAAATATTCTAAAGGCTGTAGACAGCAGTAAAATTCCCAACAATTTCTACCATATAAAATTAAACTTTATGGAGTTCGTCTGAGAAAATATCGAAGATATATAATTCTTGTTTCACCGATTTTGATTCGTTTACAACTGAAATAGTTGATGTATTAAAGTTTACAGATTTTCATGAATTTAAAGTACTCAATTAATTGATTAAATCCGTCCTTCTAGATCCGATTTTGATTCATTCATGCTTTTCAACTTCATATATTAAAATTGTCAACAATTAATTCTGAATTTTAGTTCCAAAAATGATCCACATAATATTCTTTTCCCATTGAAGAATGAAAATGAATATATTTCCCGATAAATTCCTTAACCCTGCGATAAAAAACTAAGTTGCCTTCTTTCTTTCCTACTTCTGGTAACCAAAATCGAATGTCATACTTTTATATACCGGATTCTCTAAAAGGTCACTAATCATTTAAAGATCCTCTAGTTTCTCCTTCAAATTCTCCTTCCCCTTCCTGATAAATCAATTAAGCCCACCATAAGAAAATCATCACTAAGCTTGGTGACTTCTTTCCAAAGCCCGATTATATTCTATCGCTGGTACTTTTAAATTCCGTCTTCTCTAAAAGGCCACTAATCAATCGAAAAAGAGCTTGTAGATCCTCTGGTTTCCCATTCAAATTCACCTTCCCGTTTCCATCAATATTTGCATAGGCTGCCGGCGAACACAGCAGCCAAATTAGAACCACCACAGCAGCCACTCGATACAGCCCTCGTGAGTCATCAGAACCCAGACGGCGGGGGAGCTACCAGTCTTCCACTACCAAATCAAGCATTACTTGCATAACCCAAACACAACGGCCGAGTCAATGGCCAGCAGAGGTGCATGCATAAATAGAATGGGCCCCGGAGGCGGAGGAGGCTGGGATGTTGGGCTGCCCTGGACCAGGCACTTCAAAGACGTCAAAATGCCGGTAGCCATGCCGGTCGACGCTCGGCGGCTTTTGAAGCACCCACCGTTGGGGCACGGTGGACGGCCAACTTGTTCCCTGGGCCAAACATCCTCAGTTCTGGTCAGTTTCATCCGTCGCTGGGTTCTTACATTTTATTTCTTTTCTTGGAAACGCATTGCCGCCGTCGTCGTTGCTGTTGTCGCCGTTGTTGTTGCTGTCGCTTGTCTTGTTTGTCAGCTTGTTTATTTGTTTGTTTTCAATAAATATTTGACATTTGTCTATGCATTTTCCCGGCTCCGTCAGCGAGCATATTAAATTTTCAAGTACCCAAACCCAGCAACCCCGAACAGCCCATGGCTAAAAGACGTGAAGTCGGTGTTCTCTCCCAGGGAGTTGATGCATTTTTAACGCCCTCGGGGCTTGGTCAATGCGGATGTTTGATTTCCAATTTCTTAGGCTTTTCTTTATTTGGTTGCGAAAAAAGTTTTGGGCAACCAAAATTGAAAGGGCGCTGGTTCAGCCTTTTTTGTGATTAATTGTCGGTTTTGGGGCTGTTCACTATTTTTGGGGCGGAGCTGCGGCAACTCAATTTCGGTAGTCGCTGGGCAGACTGCCCACAGAAATTTATAATAATGAAAAATCGTTATGCCGGTCCTCCCCCAAAAAAGGCCGGAACGACCAAATGCAAAATCAACAATTTCGGACCAACCGTCTGAGAACGAAGACGATGATGATGACGATGATGGCGATGCGAGGCGGCAGCGTGACGAAAACAAACTTCATGCATTTTGACAGCCCGCGCGGCTACCGCATCGTCTGGGGTCGCTGCTGGGTCCCTGGCCGGAGCAGGAGCAATCAAAATATGGCCATAAATAGGCGTCAGTCGTCGGCTGGGGCTGGCAGACAGCCGTGGTCGTTGGCCGACCCGACAACGGCTCAATTACAGGCGACAATGAGGTTGCCGCCCCGCGATGGCATATTGAAATTCATAAATTTTTCTGCCGTATCTCGACTGCTTTTGGCCAAGCAAACACGAGAAAATCGATTAAAATCGCAAAAAAATCCTCGAGACTGTCAGGACCCCCCGCCCAAGATCTCTTAAGAGCCTTCAGTAATTGGCAGCCGCGGGCGCTTTCTCTCGCTTAAGAAAGTCAAACTGCATTTTCCCCGTTTGTGATTATTTTAATAAAATCGAAAAACAAATTACTTGAAATTTTTAACATTTTACGCTGCCCATCGACCGGCTGTCAAAATCATGCGGTGGATTTTTGTGGGCATTTAAATGTTTTGACAAATGACAAATTTTCAGTAGGCCGCGTAAAGTTTTCTTTTTGGCCAACACCAACAACAACGTGGAAATAATACTCCCGGACGTTGGAAAATGTTTATGGCTGCGTTGACAGCTGACAGTTTAAGTGAGAAAAGTTTTGCTGATTAAATGACTTGACAAATTGAATGCGAAAACTTTTAATTTTCGAACCAAAATATATTTTATGAATGAATGTTTTTTGATTTGGGGGCGAAGCTGATTTTCTAAGATACTATTTATTTATCAATTAAATAAATATAATTTGAGACATTTAGTTTAGGAAGATCTTTAAATTTTTAACTGCAATTGGGGAGGGTGAATCTCATCAGTGATAACTCAAAAGAATTTAGAAGTTGGGAAACGAAAACAAATTGTATCATAGTTAAGGAAATAAGCAAAAACTCATGAGAGATAAATAGAAAATTTTGGGCATCTTTAAAAGTCTTCAAGAGAAGAATTCCCTGTTGCAATTATGAGTTTAAGTAAAATACAAAATTCCCCATCCAATCGCAAATAATCAACTCAGTTAACCAAACAAAAATATTTACTGAAAATCCTCCATTGTTCCTGTTTTCACAGCTGAAATGGAAACTTGGCCGTAAGCCGTTTAATGTCGTTGCCAGTTCCTGGGAAACTTGACTTATAAAGGATATTTTCTTGCCAAAAAAGAAAGAAAGAAATATATAAGAAAAGTTTTAGGGGAATATTATTGCAATTACGTCGACAATCGCAATTTGAGTTTCCTTTTTAATGCCCCAACAAAGTACGCAAACTTTGGCCAACAATTGCCGAGCAGCAGCAACAACAACAACCACAAGAACCAGCAATTGTCCGTCGACAACCAAGAAAACTACATGCAAATCGCATACCAGGTCAGCGGGCCTAGGATCTGAGTTGAGTTGAGCTGAGCAGCTGGACGATAAAATAAAATAAAACTTTATCTGGAAAGCTAAACGTGTTAGAGTCTTGGGCGATACATTTTTAAAATTGCCTGGCAATCTGTGCAGTTGGCCTGGCCAAAAGGTCGTCGCCGTCACTGTGACTGCGACTGCGAATGGTCGTTGGCCGGTGGCTTTAGTGATTTATTGCTGACGTTGTTGCTGTTGCCGCTGGGAGTTGTTGAAGCTGCAAGTGCCGTTTTGAGCCAAACAGGCAGCCTGTCTTGTCTTGTCACGGCGACTACCAACAGGGCAATTAAAATGATTAGCATGTGAAACTGTCAAATGTGTCCAGCAGAATTTGAATTTCTTTATTTTGTGTCTTGTATCTGCAGTTTTACGATTGCTGACCAGCCAGCAGGCCGACGATGGTGGCATTGCCACACGCATTGGCCTCTTTCCGCCGCTGCTCAACGTCGCCCCACGAGCCCGAATCAACGTGAATGCCACCTGTGGCCAGCAGGGGGCCGAGGAATATTGCAAGCTCGTTGACGCTTATCCGCATCGCAACTGGGCCAAGCAGTGCGGCACTTGCAATTCGCAATCTTCGGACCGCGCCAAGCACCGCCCCATTGAGTCCCTCATTTCGCCGGGCCCCGAGGACAGCTGGTGGCAATCGCCCACCCTCCAGGGGGGCAGGCAATTCGAATATGTGACAATTACCCTGGATCTTAAGCAGGTGAGTTCAAGATTTCTCTATACAGATTAGCCAATTCGGATGGTCTTAATAAATTATGGGGATATTAGGGTTATAAGGAACTTTAGAGAATCCGAAGAGGTTCTTATTTCTATTAAATTTAGTTATAAAATAATAATGATAACGAAACTTTTGATTAAAGGAGCTTAACTCATACTCTCATGGATCAGAAAATAAAAGACAAAAAATGGTTACAAAGAAAAATCCCAGAACCTCGCGTAAGTGGGCAAATAGATTGCTAAAATCTAAATCAAATGCAGAAGAGCAACAATTAAAATTAAAATAGAAGAAATAATAAAAGGAATATAATGTAGGAGATTATTGAGAAAAAGTTTCAACAGATTAAAGATTGACTCAGAGATTTGACTGAAAAGACTTTCTATCAATATAAAAATCAAATCCAAAGCAAAACAAACTGCGAATTAGATTAGACAAAAATGCATACTTGAAGTTAATCTTTCTATAATTCATTAATGATTTTAGAAATGCAAGAAAATTTTAGAATTTAATTCAGAATTCTGGTTTAGTTATTATGGATGAGATCTTTCTCTCATTTAGTTGAGGTGCATTTTTTAAAGAGTTATCAAAGTTCGAATGATTAAAAGGCTCTGAAAGAACCTTCCCTCATTTATCATATCGAATTCTCGCAATCAGAAACGCGAAAAGGTTCAAAGATAACAACTAAGAAAATCGAAGCTCAAGAATCGAAAGGCTTAGAGGTTATCATGTGTGGCAAGTCCCGTTTGGGTCAGCTGATTTGACAACTGAGCTGTGAGCCAGTTTGTAATTAGCCCACTGAGTTGTCACTCATTTACAAGCGATTTAACGCCATCGCCGACGCCGATCCAACGGGCGGGGGGCACTGTCGTTGGTCATTAGACTCGCTGGCGGGCAGTCGCCTGCGAACCGTCAATTGATGGTCGGCCTGAAATATGAGAGCAACACACACACAACCGGTCCAGAATGCGCCCAAGATCTTGGCCATAAATTCGTTTTGATTGGGAGACTTTGATTAAGCCATATCAACTTTCTTAGGCCCCCCTGAGAGGAACAGAGAGATTGGCCCGATTTGGCCCACCCTTTCGTAGGCATTTGCGTTTATATCTTTCTCACGTCTAATGGATCTTTTTAAAAGCCAATTGGCTGTTAATTGGAATGCTGTGCTCGGCAACAAAGTCGGCGGCAGTTATCCGGCCATCACTTCCACAATCTTTATATAGTAATTATGTGGTGAAGTATCATCTGCTCAAGATCAGCCGACGCGGAGTTGACATTTCAAGAGCAGTCCGTTTGCGACTTCCTCACCGGCCCAGCGACTCGCCCCAATGTTTTGATATAATTCTTTCATTGCCATATGCCTGCAATAACATGCCAAGATGGGCGAACCAGAACTCCTCTCCAGACAGGGAGCGAGATGGAACCCAACAGACGGGGAAGTATGCACTTAATTAAATCGGGCCAAGATACACACGAGCCACGGGAAATGGGGGAGGAGGCCCGCAGACTGCAGGCTTTGTTTTTGCGTATGAAAGATTTATGACAGCCATGCGTTTTTAAGAGTTATTAATAAGTTGCCCAGGGGCCGGGGCTCCCACAGGCAAATATTTAAATTGGCTTAAAGTTTAATTAATTTTGACAGAGCAAACTCGCCAAAAAAACAGTTGCGAATTCCCTCCTGAATATGTTTGTATAAATTTAAGTTTGGCCTGCCGGCGGGACATTTAAATTGCCAATGCCTAAAACTCTCCGTCTGTCTGACCTTTTATGGTCTATTTTTTTAGATGTCAACGGGTTTTCCGAATTTAAGTGCTCTTGTCACAGGCCGCACTGAATTTGGTTGTCCAGTTGTAATATATTTTTTTTTTTTTTTGTATTTTCCTTTAATGTTAAGTTTCCGTTTTTTTTTCCATTAAAAATTTCCCATGACTGACGCTGGCCCGGCGAACTCTGCGGCCCCCGCTTTGCTCTCCAGGCCCATCGGCGCCATCAACGGCATGTGTCAAAATTTACACGCTCTCTTTGGTTTGATTTGCATGACTGGAAGTCGAGCAAAAGTTCCCAACACCCCGCCAGACAGTCGGTCGATCTGTCCGTCTGTCAGTTGGCCTGTCGGATGTGGTGATTTATTCAACTTACTGTTGACATTGTTGCCGAGTTCTAGAGCGATTTTGGTCAAGAGTAAGCAAAGGCAAAAGGATTTTTTAAAACTGGAATAATTATTAAAATTAACAGCAGAAATAAATATACGTAAAGCTTATTATGAGGAGCATTTTAAAAGGCTTGAGTACTTCGAGAACTCAAATTTGAAATCAGCTGAAACAGAAGTCAATACCAAGCCACCATTTCCCTTCAATTTCTTATAATTAAAAGAAATAATATTGACCCATTTAATATTCTTAAAAAACCTTAACTTTTAATAACAATGTTGTGATTCGGACCCGAGTAGAAAAAGGCACAAGAATTAAAAAAAAAAAAAAACAAGAATAATCTGGAAATTTTGAAGAATTGTTTGAAATCCTAAAATACTTTAAGATCTTTATTTTTAAACAGCCAATAAAGAAGTCATCTCAGGAATTCTTCCATTAATTATTTAAGTCAGTGGATCAAAAAATACCACATTTTTTAAACGAGAACCTTCAATTGATTCTAGTCAAGAGTAGGCAAAGGCAAAAAGATTTTTAAATGCAAAAATAAATTGCAAGCTGTGAAGAAGTTTACGATAGAAATCTTTAAAATCTTTAAGTACTTTCAATCCGCTTTTGATTCAATTAAATAAAAAGCCAACTAACTGTCTGTTATCTTCGCCCTTTAATTTCATTTAATTTAAAGAAATAATATTGGTCTATTAAATGCCCCAACTCTTGAGCAATAATCCCGAAAATCATATATCATTTTCTATGACGTCTGCCTTGAAACAAGTTAATTTGGATTCTTGTCGACTAACCGAGCAACTCATTGACTTTCACACGTTGACGGCTGCCAAATGTCATAGCTAATTAACAGCCAAAGAGAAAATATGCTTGGCCCGCCCCCGCAGGCGGCCCATCAGCCAATTAGTAAGCTGGAGGAATTTCCTGGCCTGCCCACACAGACAATAACTTAGACATTTGTCACAACTGTTTAAAAATACATTAAGGCGAGGGCCGCACAACAATTCGAGATTCTAAGAGTTTAAAACAAAAATTTACGACCTTTGGGGAAAACTTGACATTGACAGGCGGACAGTCGAGGCGGGCAGACAAAGTTGCTTGAAATTTTCAGGGCCAGGCTGTCAAAGACTTCGTCGTTCGTTGGATGCCGAGTTGATTTTTACAATTAGACTAATCGAGTGATTTACAACAAAAGGCAATGGAATTGACAGACGACGGATAGACGACAGGCATGTGTCGGCCATTTGACAGCTTTAAAAAATCTTTACGCTTTTTGGTGGCAGTCGGTCTGTCGGTTTGTCGACGGTCAGCCGTGCGGAGATTTATGCTTCGACAGGGCGTGCGTGACTAATTGGCCGTCTACAGGGCATTCTAGACGGCCGGCAGCTTGGCCAATCAGTGCTTCTCAAACTGTGCTCGGAAAATGTTATAAATCCCAAGCATGTCAAAAACTTCCGCGGCTAGCGAAAAAAAAAACATGAAACTTGAATAGTTTTTCCTTTTTCTATAAACAATTTTTATGGCCATTTAATTGCTTCATTAAATTTGGCCAAATTTGGCCAGCCTGGCGGCGCCTGCGGCTCCGGCGGCCTAAGCCTTCAGCCTTTACGTAACTGTAATTCAAATGTTTGACAAGCTGTTGCAACATCAACGCAGCACCAACCTGCACTGCCAAACCAACAAACTGTCCACAACAAACAACCAAACAACCAACCAACCAGCCAACGAACAACAACAACAACCACAAGCCACGTACGCGCATTTAGGCGCAGCAATTATTTTAATGGGCAATTTATTTATTTGTTTTCTGTTTTTTCGGCGTTCTTTTTTCGTCCCCCCCCGTCGGCTGCTCGGTTACATCGGAGCATTTTACATTTCTACAATTTACTCAAATGTCGTTTCGGTTAACTGAAATTACCATAAACTCGATGCGGCGGTTCTCTTCGGTTCGTTGTTGCGGGTGCGCATTTAAAGAATTTATGTGAAGCGCTTTAAATGAAAGGAATTTTCAAGGCAAACAGAACTTTAAAACTTTAAAGAGCAAGCAACGTGGTATAAGATGAAAGGAAATGGAGAGTTTTGTAGGGAATTTGAGGGCTTTATTTTTCCAAGAACCCACAAAAGGTTGGTTAAGGAACCTCGCGAGGAAGGCGGATGAGAGTTTCAGTTCTCTTATCTATCGGCTCTTGATGTTCCTTGCACTTCAGTTTCAGTCTCTTCATTTCCCTATTATTAAAATTTTTGGTGTTATTTCTTTATCAGAGAGAACGGATCAGATAATTTTATATGTATATCATTGGGAAGGTTAAGGATTTAGATTCGAAGTTGTGTAGGGAATTTGTGGTTGGTTGGTTAAGGAGTTCCGCTAGATGTAATATTAATATTATGGTGTGCTTTATAAGAAGGCAGTTGAGAGTTTCGGGTCTCTCTATTGTCTCTTGATGTCCCTTAAACTTCAATTTCAGTGTCTTCATTTCTTCCATATGGAAATTAATAATGTTCAGAAAGAACGGAACGGAATATTTTCTTTAACTTTGAGGAGGTTAATGAGGAGGTTAGGGGAAATTTGTGGTCTTTATTATTCAAAGTTCTCAAAAAGAACAGTATGATTTATAGGAGACGGTTGAGATTTTCAGTTCTCTTTTCTATCGTCGCTTAATGTCCCTTCAACTTCAGTTTCACTCTCTTTATTTCCCTTATAAGAAATTTATTAATGTTCTTTGTTTATCAGAGAGAACAGAATGGAGAGTTTTCTTTATCTTAGAGGAGGTAAATGATTTCGATGAAAGGCAGAAAGGCGGTTGAGATATTTATTTTTCTTTCGCCTTCAGTCTCTTTATTTCTCTTATAAGATTTAAGAATTATATGGAAATTATTGGTGTTCCTTCTTTATCAAAAATGTAGATAAGTTTATTTTCACTAACCCCAACCCCTTCCACAACTGCTTCCTTAAATCGCTAGTTTTAAATTATTTATTCTCCCTGCAAGAGTCAAACCTTTAACCGTTTAAAACCGAAGCCCGACTTCCTCGAACAGATGGCGTTTCTAGCCAAGTTCTTGCTCGCCAGCTGTGGCCCTTCCCCTCCCAGAAATTATGTTGTCTCAACTGGATCACAGCCGCCCAGGGAGGCAGCAGAAAGAGGCCAAGACGACCTGCTGCCCATAAAAACCGAGTAGAACAAGTTGCAGCCAAGCCCCCCGGCCAACTGGAGTGCAGCAGGGCGGGCAAACAAGCAGATTGCAATCGTCGAATCGCCGAATGCCAGTGGCAGTGGCGGCCAGCCGAGTGGGAACAGCAAATCCAACGCCTTTATCAGTTATGACTGAACGCTCGGCCACTCTCACCGATGGCGATAGGGGAACGGTTAGGTCAGCGGGTTGCTGATTATTAAGGCGTCCAAAGTAAAATATGAAGCGGGTTTTTCGGAACGAAATTTCCGATACTTGAACCTTTCTCTCTCCGACACTCACACACGGGCGGATCGATGGGCAACCGGTTCTCGTATCATTTAGCTTTCGTGTTGATGCTGCATTCGTAGATGACGGCGGCCTGATAACCGCTGAGCGCTTGTCAAATTAGACATCCCAATGGAGAGGGAAGTATGCAAGTGAGACAACTTAATTGGCGGCCAGGGAGAGGGACCGGGGGGTTGCCTGGTTAGCGGTAGTCTAAACAGATGAGACGATAATCCAAATTGAGTTATAGGCATTCGGCGGGCCTGCCTGTGTGGGCAATAAATTGCGGAATTCACATTTTGATGTGCAACTTTTATGGGCGGAAAAAAAAATATTTATCGCTCAATAGCCAAAATCCCTCAAGCGCAACTTGGCCCACCCGAGGCAGGCGGCTAATTGCCAGCACACAACAAAATTAAATTTCGACCAAGACACAAAAAAAGAAGCCTTCCTGCACCATAAACTTTAAAAATAAACAGACAAGCCGACCGACCGGCTGGCTGGTCGGCGGGTGGACGAATTTTTCCACACCAAGCAAAATTTTGTTATTTTCCTGCGACTTTGCTTTTATCTGTTTATATCCTCGGTTTTTTTTTTGACGTGCAAAAATTAACATTTGCAAATGGCAAAGTTTGGCCGGCGACCAAAGAAACGAAAAAATGCGACGAAGTTTCAAAACAAACAGCTTTTGTCTGGCCACTCATGGGAATGGCAAAGGGCAGGCGGCTTAGAAGCAACCAAAAGAGTTCTGCAGTCAACTTCTTATCTCTCAAAATGCAGCAGGTCTGCAGTTAAGAAAACAAACACAAAAAAGATTTTTGGGGGGCAAAAAAACTTCCCAGGTACTCAAATAAATGGGAACGTTATAATGGAACCTTAGGGATTGAAACAAAAATTAAATGGAGTTCGGAAAGATTTAAAAGGAAGTTCCTAGAATTTGGAAATTGTACCTACTCAAATTTGAGAATGCAGGAAATTAGTCAATAAAAATCTATAAATTAAATTATTAATTATGGAAACCACAGAAACGAAAGATAATCAAAGGCTTAGAGAATTCATAAGTTCTTCCAAAATTTAAGGCAATAAAATAATCCTCACGATTTCTTTTAAATTTAATAATTTCCAATTACTTATTTCAATCATGAGTTGCCTTAAATCTTTTACAATTATACCTATTTTAATTTCCTTAAACATTCTCAAAGAAAACCCCCTCTTAAAATCCTTTTTAAATAATAAAACAAACACTTCACTTTCCCTTTTCTACGACTTGTGGTTTCCTTACAGTTTTAGAGTCACTGGGCTTAGCGGGCGCCTGTGGTCTGGCCACACCCTCCTGTTTATCACCCAACTGATGTGTGCAGTGAACGATTGTCTTGGGTTTTCGGTAACTCGCAGTGAGCTTTTCATAGCTGCCGGCCAGCAGGCGCACCAAAGCGTCATAAATTTCCACCAAACTGTCAACCGAAACTGCAAGCCAGCCCCAGAAAACCCCCCGCAGTAACACCTGACAAGCCTCTAGATTTATTTATTTTTTAGCCTTTGAAACTTTTAAAGGCGCAAAGCGAACGCCACCGAGTCGCGTGTTTGATCGCCTATCGCCGTCCCCCGAATCGCGCGGAAAACTGTAAGAAAAACCACCAACACACGAGTGGCAATTGGGTATTCGCATTTTCCAGCCAAGCGGCTGGGGGTGCGGGTGGTAATTGATTAAGCCGCTTGCCTTAAGCCACCTGGCGCCGCCCCGCCCCAGACGCAGATCAGATGGCCGCCTCGAGTCATAAGCCAACCAAAAATGTCAACCAATCAACCGGCCAACTGAGCATCACGTTCAGATAACAACAGTTCCCAGTCACAGCAACAGCAACACAAACAACAACAACAACTCTATCAAATTTCCACGGCACTTGTAGCCTCCGCCAAAGGAGATTTCAAATTTGTTCGAGTCTAAAGTTTCCACAGAGATTTCAAGTCGGCCGATAAAATGCACGCAGCCTCTGAATACGCAAGCGTGACAGGCTCTCTGGGGATCAAAGCCTTTATGGTGGGAACAAGTGGCCTCTAAGTGCCGATGAGGCAGAGAGGAAACTACCAAAAGGATAAATTGAATTGGTGTTCTTAAGGGGCAAAGTAATTGAAAGTTTAAAAGAAATTAAAACGTTGCTATTTAAATCGGAATTTGTGGGTCTGAATTTGCAGCAATCAGAAGCTAAGGAACAGACAGTCTCAAGCATAACGAGTTCTTAATGTTCCCTTGGATTATTAACAAAAGGTTTAATTTCAGGCAAATAATCAGGAAGACAGAAGATCCTGAATAAG
This sequence comes from Lissocephala sabroskyi, assembly GCA_037075105.1. Taxonomy (NCBI): domain Eukaryota; kingdom Metazoa; phylum Arthropoda; class Insecta; order Diptera; family Drosophilidae; genus Lissocephala; species Lissocephala sabroskyi. The sequence continues at coordinate 6,418 of JBAMCP010000091.1, read as the reverse complement.
ATTTAAAAGAATCCGGAGTATCTTTTGAATATTTGTAAATGAGAATTTGTTATTTAACGGTCAAGACAAAAAGTTAACTATTATAAATTTGTAATATTTAGGACTTTTTGAGAAGACAAACGACTTTTCTTTTTCCTTAGTTCTTTTTAATTCTAAAAAAATTCTGAAAAATCCCTTCCACTTCTACCAGATCGTGAAGATCAACTTGGTTCCATTTTGGAAGGTGAACCAAATCGCTGGGAAAGGTTCTTACTCATTTGTATAATTCTGTAACAGAAATCGTTATCAATTTAGCCTTCACATAAAAATTTTAAAGATCTGGAGGTATTTCTTAGGACATTGGAAATGGGTTCTTCAGCAACCAAAGATTCTGTAAGCTAGCAAAGCTAAAATGGAGACTCTTTCAACTTTTAAGCTATAGATTTTTAATGGAAGATCCCAGTTCTTCAGCAATATAAAATCTCTAAGAACTAATCCAAAGTTATATTGCAAGATAGTAATTCCTGTTCTGACTTCATATCCTAAACTATGAATTTTAAATTGAAGCTCCCAGTTCTTTAGCATTTCCTTTTTACCCAATAGACCTAACAAATTATAGGAGATTGTTTTTAAAACCCCTTTTTGCAACAGAAAGTCTTTAAGTCCTCTATAATGTAGGATTGTAATTCCCTCTCCGACTTCATATCCCAAACAACCTGATTTCATACTTCTTTCTCTTTCCAGACCTACCAAGTGTTCTTTGTGACTTTGAAGTCGGCCAACTCGCCCCGCCCCGCCTCGTGGATATTAGAGAAATCCCTGGACGGCATTAACTTCGAGCCTTGGCAGTTTTTCGGCCTCAGCGATGCCGACTGCCGGCGCCGCTACAATCTGGCCGGCCAGAACGGCAAGTACCTCTTCCGCAACGACACGGAGGTCATTTGCAGCACGCAGTACTCGAAGGCTTTGCCCCTGGAGTACGGCGAGGTGCACGTCTCCCTGCTCAAGAACCGCCCCGGGGCCATGGAGCAAACCGAGGAGCTAATAAAATTCATCACCGCGCGCTTCCTGCGCATCCGCCTGCAGGGCATGCACTCGACTGCGAATCTGGACAACAGCGTGGATTGGCTGCTCGATGCCCAGTCGCTGGAGAAGCGCAGCTTCTACTCCCTCAAGCAGCTGAGGGTGAGCGGGCGCCTGGACTGCCATGGCCATGCAGAGCGCACCCAGGAAGTAGCTGGAGAAACTGGCGAAGGACCTCAACTGCAGTGCCAGTGCCAGCACCAGACGTGTGGCCTGCAGTGCGGCGAGTGCTGTGCTTTGTTCCAGGATCGCGAGTTCCGGCTGGGCAACTCCAGCGATGCCAACGAGTGCGAGATTTGCCAGTGCCATGGCCATGCCGAGAGCTGCCGCTACGACGCCTCCTTGGGGCGTGGCGTGTGCCTGGACTGCCGGAACAACACAACAGGCAACGAGTGCGAGTCCTGCGAAAAAGGCTTCTTCAGGGCCGAGGATGCAGATGCCACTGGGCCCTGCCAGGCCTGCGACTGCAGCCTGCAGCGCTCGACGGGGGAATGTGAGCCTGTGGGCGGGGATTGTACCTGCCTGGAAGGCTTCCGTGGGTCGCGCTGCGAGGACTGCGCCCCGGGCTACTACGGGGAAGACTGCCGACGCTGCGAGTGCCAGGAACGCGGCACCGTGGAGGGCAGCGGCTGCTCAGGCTACTGCGAGTGCAAGGCGAATGTTCGCGGCGAAACCTGCGGCGAATGCGCCAGCGGCTTCTTTGACCTCAGCAAGGACAACCCCGAAGGATGCACGGCCTGCTGGTGCTCGGACGTGGCCGATCAGTGCCACAGCGCCCGGCTGCAGACGTTGGCCTTCGAGACGCTTAACGACTGGCGGGTGACGGACCTGCAGCGGCTTCAAGGGGTCAGCGTGGCCGTGGATGCCAAAACGAACCGCCTGAGCTTCGGCAGCGAACTGGACGAGGTGGAGGCTATTTACTGGCAGGCCCCGCCGGGTTACCTGGGCAATCGACTGACCAGCTATGGAGCCCGCCTCTCACTCGAAGTGGGCTGGGTGGTTATGCGGGGCGACACCTCAGGCAAGCCCACCCTGGGCCCGCATATAATCCTGTGCGGCGAGAATGGCCTGAAAATCGCCTACGGCGAGGAATCCTTTGCCGGGGTCTCAGCCGCGCTGAACATCACCCTGTCCGAGCGGGGCTGGTACCACATACCAGCCGAGGTTAAGGACATCAAAACCCGGCTAAGGCGCGCGGAGGGCGGAGACTACCATGGCGAGCCGGTGACTCGGGCCCAGTTTCTGTCGGTGCTGGTGTCCCTGGAGGACCTGCTGATCCGGGCGGCCTATCACACCGACCAAGTGGAAACCACGCTGGAGCGCGCCATCATCTACTCAGGCGGCGTGGAGCTGGGCGGGCCTTCGTTGAGCCTAGTGGAGCAATGCAGCTGCCCGCCCGGCTATGCGGGGCTGTCCTGCGAGAGCTGTGCTTTTGGCTACAAGCGGATCTACGAGAATTCAACGGCCCACCAAGTGGTAGCCAAGTGCATACCCTGCCCCTGCAATGGACACTCGAACTCCTGCGACTTGCAGAGCGGCAACTGCGGCGATTGCATGCACAACACCTACGGCGAGCGGTGAGTACAATCCACAATGCAATCCACAACGGTTTGGGTCTCGACTATTTCACCTCTCAACCCACCACGAGGCTACCCAATACACAAACCCCTGCCTGCCAAAGGTGGCTGACTTGGCTGAAGTTCTAATGGAAATTTCTTGTGTTTTCCTTTCCAGCTGCGAGCGCTGCCAGTTGGGTTTTTATGGAAATCCTCTGCAGGGCACTCCAAATGACTGCAAGCGCTGCGCCTGCCCGCTTTTGGAGGACGGTAACAACTTCTCGCCCAGCTGCCAGCTCAAAACCTATAACTACGTCGACCTCAACCCCCAATTCGGCCTGGTCGAGCATGCCGAATACATTTGCACCCAATGCCCGGAAGGCTACACCGGCGACCACTGCCAGATCTGCGACGACGGCTACTACGGCGATCCTTTAACCGTGGGCAGCTCCTGCCAGCGCTGCCAGTGCGAGGGCGGCCCCTGCAACGTGACCACCGGCGAGTGCATCACCTGCCAGGGCCACACCGAGGGCTGGCACTGCGAGCGCTGCAAGCTCGGCCATTGGGGCGACCCGGCCGTGGGCTGCGAGCCCTGCCACTGCCATGCGGAGGGATCGGAGAGCAGCCTGTGCGACAGCACCGACGGGCAGTGCCTGTGCCGGCCGCGGTTTGGCGGGCGCAAGTGCAACTCCTGCGCGGCTGGCCATGCTTTGGTGGACTTGAAATGCCCGCCCTGCCAGTGCGACCCGTTGGGCTCGACCTTCCTGGATGCCTGCGATCCGTTTAGCGGGCAGTGCGAGTGCAAGACTGGGGTGATTGGGCGGAAGTGCGAGGAATGCGCGGATGGATTTTTCGGCATGAACATGAACGCTGAGCAGCTCGAGGATCTGGCTGCTCTGAGGCAGGCCCACCAGAGCCTGGACGGCGAGGAGGAGGAGGAATGGGAGCTGGTGCCCGACGAGGCCACAGCCGCCTGCGAGGGTGAGTACTGACCCAAAAAGAAATCTACAATTGGCCCGCTCACAAATTACACTTAAGTGGCAGTCAGTCGGTCGGCAACTCAAAAAAGCCGATCTGGAATTTCTTTTGTAATAAGCAGACACCTTGCCCCGGCCCCCCTGATGGATGCCCCACTCGCAATTGTTGGGGGAGGCTGGCCAGTAATTGAAATCGGTGCTTTGGGGCTGCTCCATTTCTGACCCAAGCGTTTTGAAGTGCGTTCGGCTGGGGGTCTCATTAATTCCATGGATATCATTAACTTGCTGCACTTGGCCCATTAAAAGAACAAATCAGTCTGGCCAGACGGGGCCCCTTAATAGGGGCAGGGAATCGGATAAAAAGATCAGAGCGATTTCGGGCATAACTCATGCAATTGCAGGAAAATAATTTACTTTAAAACCAGAACAATCAACGGAAAGGGTGTCGGAGATTTCCTGCAGCATTTAACATTTACAAGCAAAGAGCAATCCATTTGGTCTATAAAATTATTGTATTCTAAAGATTAATGATTCAAAGTTAGCTTGCAAAATCTTCAAGATATTTAAGGTTCTCAAATATTCGAGAAGATTTCTGTACTGGATTTTTAAAAGACTTTAAAAATCACCAATTAAAATTCTATGAATTAAGAACTTTTTCTAAATGAGAACCTTGTGATCTGATTACGAAAATGCGTACAGAGAAAGGAACAGACTTCTAACTTTCCTTAAGTATGAGATTCAAATTCAAATAGAGATTCCTTTACTGCGTTTAACAAAAAATCCTTAGAACTCACCAACAAATTTCTTTTAAAATAAACCCACTTTTGAACTATCTAAATGGGAACCTCGAAATCTTTAAGGAAGTCCAACAGATTACCAAAATGCGCACTCAAATTCAAAGAAAGATTTCTGTTTCGGATTTTTTAAAAGACTTTAATAATTATCCACAAAATTCCTATAAAATTAAACCTTTTTTTAAACTTTTCAAAAGGGAAACTCAAAACTTCAAATGGGAACGCCAAATTCCGTATGAAATTAAAACAAATTAAAGCGAACTCAAAAAGAAACCACAAGACCTTTCAGAAGCCCAACTGATTACAGATAAAAGAAACAGACGTCTAGAAAACAAATTCTTTAAAAACGACACTCAAATTCAAACATATTGCGACCCCTCAACTGATTTTTTTCCCAGTATATGACTTCAAATTGTATAGGGATGTTAGTTCCCTGAAATCTTTAATTACCCTTGGATATGCTTCCAATAATTATGCTTTCGACTTGCTGAAATATCTGCCATCCTACAATTCCATACTTTCTTAACAACAGGAAAACCAAATTTACTTCCCAATTGAACTCAATTAACAGCTCAGAAATTGTAAAGCTTTTTAAATGCAAATTTATTCGTCGCCACCTCCCGTCCTGATCTCCTCAAAATCCTTCTAAGGCCTTAAGAGTTTTATAATTCTTTCCCCGCCCCGAAAACCTTTTAATTTCCCGAATGAAATTCAATATGCCGCCGACAAGCAAAAGCTGTTCGCCTTGAAGGCTCCCAGCCGCGGTGGTGGCCCTGGAAGTCAACTGGCTGAATGGCCATTAACGGTTTGCTGGTTGCAGCAAGAGGAACCTTCGGGCTTCCATGAGTCGGTCTTTTGTGCTTTGGATGTACTTGAAAAAGAACTCGGATTGCATAACAAACGGCAATTGTGTTCTCTAATTCACTTTTGTGATCCAAGACGCCTTCCTTTGTGCGTGTGCCGGGGCAACTCGGGGTTGTCAGGTGTCGCTGGTCACGCCTGAGGTGATGGAAAACCGTTGGGCAGTCAGTCAGTCAGTCAGTCAGTCATCAGTTTGTGGGCTTTATGAGCCGTGAGATTGGCTACCTAATTCAATAACAATTCGCCAGCGCCTACGAGTGTGATGAGGTCTATGAAATTAATTGATTTATTTGAAGAGCGTGGGCCGCCCAGAAAAACACCTCAAAGTTTCTACTAATCAAATTGATTTATGAGCAATGCCTAAATCCTTCTTACGACAGGCATAAAAGTCAAGTTGCCACTAAAAATTCGCACTCACAATCAGTTATAAAATGGACCTGACATCGCAGAAACCCATTAGGGTCAGCAGAGTCGCTAGTGCCACCCAAACACCATCAAGCCCGACACTTGAAGACGCGCCAAAGATCTCGACTGGCCGCTGGTAATCGCTGACTCTTTTGGGTCAACAACTTCCACAGATTTACGAGTCGCAGCCCAGCGACTACAGTTTGACAAGCACTGGCCGCGGCATTTTTTTCGGCCAAAACGGCAACAGGTTTTCCGCTTCTCGCAAATGTTTACTTATAAATCGTGAATTCTAATCAGTGCAAAAAATAAAAATTGTCTGCCGTTAACTCGCCTCTGTCGATAGTTTTTTCCCCCCAACTCACTGCCCAGAAGCCAGGCAGCCAGTTTGTTGCTTATCGATACATCTGGCCCCCCGCCTGCCCCCCTCGCTAATCCAACTGCCATCAGCCATGGTCACGGCAATGCGCATTGGCGATGACAATTGGCCAAGACTTGCCGGCCGTCGCTGGCCTGTGGGTCCGCCTCTCTGCCGAGCGGTCCACGGAAGCGACAAAGCTGGTCATAATCAACACCCACGCACTTTCGGCCAAGACAAACTGCTGGCCCGTAAAGCACGATAGATTTTAAGAGGAGCCATTCAAAAGGCAGAGAGATGAAGAGATTAAGACTGGAAAAAATATAAATAATCTAAACAAGCTTTAACTGCTATGAGAATAACCAACGGAAGGGTCTTAAGATATAGAAAATATAAAATTCCTTC
>JBAMCP010000090.1:0-96949 GCA_037075105.1 Lissocephala sabroskyi | reverse complement strand
ACAGTTGAACTGTACGGGGCATTCCGGACATCTGTGCCAAATTTTAGCTGTCCAGTTGCCCAATTTTTCCCACTGTTCAGTTCTTTCTAAATTTAAACAATATGTATTATTATGTGGGCGTTAAACAGCAATGACCTCTCCAAGGCAACTCCAGGCAGACGGGCTGCGGGCTCGCTGTTTGCTTGGGGTTTCCCATCGGTCTGAGGAGGATTCAAGGAATGGAGCAAAGGAGCCGACGTATAGCCTCCCAAATTAGATTTGTAAGAGAATATAGACATGAGCAAAAGCGTCTTAAAGACAAAGATTATTTTAAGCCTCTCGTTTATAACAAAGTTCGCCTATTCTCGTTAGTATTTTCAGATAAGCAGCTTCTGCCAGCCCCACAATCGACTTTCTTTCCACTTATAAAATCATAAAGTAAATATGTTTGTGTGCGTGTATTTTAAGCTTAAGTTGTTAATTTGGTTTATTTGAAAATCTATTGAATAAATTATCCAAATACTTTTCCGCCCATGTGGGAAATCCAACCCCACAAAGATGGTTCTGTAACTGTTTTTGGATGTGGGAATCTTTGTATGCCTTCAATTGCCCGCACGGTTACCAGTGCTTTCGGTTGCTCAACACCTTTGATCGCATTCCAAGCATAAGTTGTGCCTTCCGAAAAGCAGGACTGTTGCTTCCTTAGCTCTCCTTGCTGCTCAATGCACAGTCCTAAATAATACTTCTGCAAGTCGTTGAAGTAGTTGGCAAATAAATCGCAATCACTTTCGTCGTAATGTTTCTCCAAACACATTTCCCTCGCCTCGGTAGCGGCTCTGGTAAGGATTGCCTGGGCAGAGTCCCACCACACGACCGTTAGGAGAACGAAGAGGATTCCAAACTGAAATGTCCGCATCTCGAGAGCAACTGCCGGGCTGGACTTGAATGTAGTGCCTTTTATTTTCCCCCTTATCGGTTGTGGGTTATTTGCAGGCCCTTGCTGAGAAATCGCCGGCATAAGTTTGCCGGTAAACATACTAATTTTTATTTAGTAAAAATATCAAATAAATAAAAGATTTTGTTGGAATTTCCACAACATTGCATGACTAAAATTTGTAAAACACTATTGCGTGGTTTTTGGATCCGTCCAACGGAAGAGCTGACGCCGCTCCACGAAGCTGGTCAGCATGGCCCGGGTGAGGGCGTCCAGCTCGTACGCCGGCTTGTAGTTGCGCAACGCGTCCAGCACCGCAGGATAGCCGAAGCGCTGCAGCCGCAGAATCGCACGGACAGCGGCAGTTTGCACGGCACAACTCGGCCCGTCCAACAAGAGGCCCTGGAACACGACCAGGTAAGGGGCAATGTTCGTTTCGAGTTTCATCTGCTTCACGATCATCGACATGCAGTCGAGCAGGGCTATCAGCTGGACATCCTGCTGGTTGCTGTAGATGCACTGCTCGCAGTATTTAGTGGCCAGCGGCATGAGCTGGGGCCTGAGGACGGCGGCCTCGACCAAGAGGTTCGGGCTGCGGCGGCAGAAGAGGGCGAAGGCATACGAAAGCCCTTGGACCTTGCCGGCTGTGAGCTTCAGCACCAGGTTCTCCAGCACCTGGGCCCTGGTGGGCTCGAATGGCTGGAAGTGGTACTCGAAGCGCAGCTTGGACAAGAGCAGGCGGTCGGACCCCGTGGGGTCGGACATGTCGAACTTGGTGCACATGAGGATGTGCTTGAGAACCGTGATCAGGGGGTCGTCGTGCTTGTAGTCCTTCTCCTCGCGGTGGGGCAGCACCGTGGGGAAATAGTCGACAATCTCATAGACCAGTTCCGACAGGTTCCAGCTGATGTGGTAGACGACTTTCGCCAAGAACAGGCGGGCGGGGTTGGCCTGCAGGGTGGAGGGTTCCAATTCCCCCTGCAAGGTGATGAGCTGCAAGTAGAGCCTTACGTATTGCAGGGCCAGCTGGGTCGAGACTCGGTCCTTTAGGTTCAGCAAGGCGGCCTCCACGGCATCCATAAAGCGCTTTACAAAGCGCGGCGACTGGGCTTCGAGGGCTTTGAGGACGTCGAAAAGGCGCAGCAATGGCTTCTGGCTGGTGCTTGGCAGTCTGGCATATTCCCTTAAAAGGGCGGCAATGGTCTGCTCGTCGTCCTGGCTCGCGACCCCCAAAAACTTTACAAAGCTGTTCAAATCCATCGCCAGTGTAACAGCTTCGCTGAGAAACTCTTTGATCGATTGCTGGAGTATAAGCTGCCCGCGTGGGTCGACCTGCCCGGTCGGCCGGCCTTTTTTCACAGTCACTGCAATAAGGACAGGCAGCAGTGCGTGTTTAGCTTTCGTAACGCCGAGACTCAGCGACTCGGAGGGAATTTCCAAAGGCTCTTGGACTTCCTCGTCAGCCGGCGGCGGCGATGCAGGCGATTCCATGAGGTCCAACGCGTAATCACTGCGGGGCTCGTCTCCTGAGCCCCCAGAGCTCGAGACTAGCGGCTCAAAGTTTCTCGTATGCGATCGAGTACGGCGCTTGCTAGCCGGCTCTGGGCCGCTGCGGTCCTGCTTGCGCTTCCTGTTTGAAGGTCCGGGTGGTTTTGCAGGAGCTGGAGACACCCAGGGCGTAAGGAGCGGCCGGGCCTGTTGTATAGCTTCTGCTGGCGGGGCACTTTCTTTTGGAAGCATTTCTGCTGACTTTTTTTCGATGTTTTCGTTTCCAAGCGAATTGTTTGCTCCAGCAGGCATTGTGGTCCTTAATGCTGGGAAGCCTCTGCTAGGGAATTTGTTTGCCGAGTCAGCGGTGTTTCCCACCAGTTGAGTTGCACCGGGAACCTTCGTGGGGAAACAAAATTCTCTTGAGAGATTTGCCTCTGGCTTCGGTGAGGTCCCTGCAGTCGCAGTTGCTTGATAAGTTTTCTTGGTTGGCAGCTCCTTTGCTGAAGCATCGGAAAGTTCAGCTGACTTGACGAAAAGCGAAGAGAAATCTGAAAGGACTTTCGGCAAACCCGCTGCAGGGCTTTCTTTGGGCGGCTCTTCGACGGCCTCTGCTTCGCCCACCAGCAGATTAAACTTAGTGGAGCTCTCATCCAAATCGATGCACAATTCACCTTCGCCGTCGGAGTCGCTCAAGGAACCCAACGGGCTGCTGCATCCTTGCACGTCTTCTCCGGTGTCGATTTGCAGCCGATCCGAGTCCGAATCGGAATCACTGATGTCGCCCAACAGTTCCTCCAGTTGCACAGGCCGCTCGCTCGGATCCGAATCGGAATCGGAATCCGACAGACTGGGCAGAATATTTCTTAAGTCTTCGTGCTCCTTGACTCCTGAGTGAAATTCTGTCACGGGGCAGTGAACTTTGACTCCGCCGGGCTTTCCCTGATCCGAATCGGAATCCGAGAGACTGGGCAGAATATTTTGGAAGTCTTCTTGCTGCTTGACTCCTGAGTGCAATTCTGCCACGGGGCTTTGCACTTTGACTTCGCCGGATTTTCCCTGATCCGAATCGGAATCCGACAGACTGGACAGAATATTTTGTAAGTCTTCGTGCCGCTGGACCTCTGAGCTCAATTGCGCCGCTTTGGTTCTGTCGGATTTGTCCGGAGATGAGAAGTCTTCCGATTCAGAATCACTGCTGTCGCTTTCGCTGGATGTTGGGCATTTCCCAACTACAGCCTTGGGTTCATTTTCCACCGCTGCTAAGTCATTCGAATCGGAATCACTGCTGTCGGATTTGCTGCTGGGCTCTGCCGCCTCCTCGTCGGTTTCAGAGTCGTCGCTATCCTTGTTGCTGTCGCCGGCTCTGGGTGACTCCTCTAACGAGTCGTCGGAATCAGAGTCACTGCCGAAAAGGTAAGCGGTGGTGGCCTTGCTCAGCTTCTGTTTGGTGGCTTGGCCTACACATGGCTGAGGAGAAGGATCGGGCGAATCCTCAGTGGCCTGGGGAAATTGGCGGTCAACGGTATTCGCTTTGTCGGTGTCGTTTCCATAGGTCGGGGAAATACAACGAACGGTTGGCGTGGAGACAGGAGTGATCTCCTGGGGCATTTGAAGTTCAACGGCTTTGCCATTTTCATTTCCATTGGTTGAAGGAGTCCAACGAGGAGTTGGTGAGGAGACGGGCGTGATGTCCTGGGGCAGTCTAAGTTCAACGGCTTTGGCTTTGTCGGATCTATCGGTTGAGGGAGTATGAGGAGGCGTGGAGACGGGCGCGATGTCCTCGGACACTCCAAGTTCAACGGCTTTGGCCGTTTCGTTTCCATCGGTTGAGAGAGTCCAACGAGGATTTGGCGTGGAGACGGGCGCGGTGTCCTGGGACATCTGACGCTTAACGGCTTTGGCTTTGTCGGATCCATCAGTTGAGGGAGTAAAACGAGAAGTTGGCCGGAAGCCTCGCCCGGTGCCCTGGGACATTTGAAGTTCAACGGCTGCGGCTTTATCGGTTCCATCGGTTGACGGAGTACGAGTAGGAGTTGGCGTGGAGACGGGCGCGATGTCCTGGGGTTCAACGGCTTTGGCCGTTTCGGTTCCACCGGGAGTACAAAGAGAAGTTGGCGTGGAGACGGGCGCGATGTCCTGGGACATTTGGCGCCTAACGGCTTTGGCTTTGTGGGTGTCGTTTCCATCGGTTGAGGGAGTAAAACGAGGAGTTGGCCGGAAGCCTCGCCCGGTGTCCTGGGACATTTGAAGCTCAACGGCTGTGGCTTTGTCGGATCCATCGGTTGAGGGAGTACGAGGAGGAGTTGGCGTGGAGACAGGCGTAATCTCCTGGGGCAGACTAAGTTCAACGGATTTGGGTGTTTCGTTTCCATCGGTTAAGGGAGTACAACAAGGATTTGGCGTGGAGACAGGCGCGATATCCTGGGACATTTGAAGTTCACCGGCTGCGGTTTTATCGGTTCCATCGGTTGACGGAGTCCAACGAGGATTTGGCGTGGAGACGGGCGCGATGTCCTTGGACATCTGGCGCTTAACGGCTTTAGCTTTGTCGGATCCATCGGTTGAGGGAGTAAAACGAGAGGTTGGCGTGGAGACGGGCGCTATGTCCTTGGACATCTGACGCTTAACGGCTTTGGCTTTGTGGGTGTCGTTTCCATCGGATGAGGGAGTAAAACGAGGAGTTGGCCGGAAACCTCGCCCGGTGTCTTGGGACATTTGAAGTTCACCGGCTTTGGCTGTTTCGTTTCCATCGGTTGAGGGAGTCCAACGAGAGGTTGGCGTGGAGACGGACGCGATGTCCTGGGACAACTGGCGCTTAACGGCTTTGGTTTTGTGGGTGTCGTTTCCATCGGATGGGGGAGTCCAACGAGGAGTTGGCGTGGAGACGGGCGCGATGTCCTGGGACATCTGGCGCTTAACGGCTTTGGCTTTGTGGGTGTCGTTTCCATTGGATGAGGGAGGACAACGTGGTGGCTTGGAAACGGGCGCGATGCCGGCGGCTCCCTTGGTTAGTTTGATCAGGCAGAGCTCCTCCTCATCAAGTGCCTTGCTGAGGCTATCACAGTTTGGTTGGTTGAACACATGCAGGCCGCTGAGGAAGTTCACGGCGCTCTCGGCCGGCTGAGTTTGGTATGCCGCCTCGGTCAGAGGACTGTGCGCCCGCTCTCCTTGGATATCTGGACAAGCAGCGCCTTCTACAGGCTCGGCGGCTGCCTTGGCTCTCTTCGCAGCCAAAGAATCCCTCGGCAAGTTGCGCTTGGCCTTGCTCTTTGGCAGCGGGGGCAGCCGTATGGGAGTCAACTCCACACCGCCGCTCGGGGTGTCGGCAAACGGAATCGGACTAGTGCTGATCATCCTGGCCGGCTCCTCCTCAAAATCTGTGAATTGAATGCGTTCAGAAGCTTTCTTGGAAAGCGTAGCAATGGCGGTTTTACCATTAGTTGTGTTGGCCATCAAAACACCATTCTCGTTGCTGGACTCGACAGAGCTCTTGCCCCCGTAGAGCAGCTGCATCCAACTGGTGTAGTCCGCTTGACTGAGGCTCTGGCCGGCCGAGGCCACCGCCTCCGAGTGCTGCAGCAAGCCGTACACCATCTGCCCGAACATTTTCCACAGCTCCTCGAAGGCGAGGGGCGGGGCATGGGTGAGAGCACTTGGCCTTTGAGGTAGAAGGTTGAAGAGGTCCCGCGCCAGCTGCACATAGTCGAGTGAGGCCTGGGGGCTCGCCTCGTCTTTCATGGACTCATGCATCTGGCGCGACGGTGGGCGGGAGTGGGAGGCCTTAATCTGCTTCACAGTTGCCGAGCTGTAGTCCACCTCACGCTGAACATTGCACAGGAGCGTGCAGGTGCCTATGGTCTTCAGGGAATCCTTTCTTGGGGGCAGTTCCCTGATGGGACTCATGGCCCTGAAGTCGGCTGGCAGCAAGCCCGACATTTCCTCCAGGATGATGCTGACATCGGGGACCATCTGGGGCTCCGGGAAAGTTGTGCCCACATCATGACACTTTCTGAGCCCAGCGGTGGTCGTGCCGCGGGTTATTTGGTACGGCTTGTGCAGGATTCCCACGCTGGTCATGTTCACCAGTGGGTTGCTCTGCACGCCTATGTCTGTGCGGCTGGGCGGGGAGCCCTGGGTTCCTATGGTTCTGGCAGGCTTGGGATTCGCCTCTCCAGCAGTCGAGGAACACTGCGTGCCTATGGAGGCGGCATTGACATGGGGGGCTTCATTGGATGTACATTGAATGCCCGTAGAAGAGGTAGAGGGCTTGGCCATCCCATCCTCAACGATCAGGGAGCACTGTGTTCCTTTTGCGGCGGTTGGGGGGTTATGGCCGCACTGTGTTCCCGTGGAGGCTGTCGGGGGCTTTGGAACCGCCTCCCCAATGGCCGAGGAGCACTGAGTTCCTGTGGCCACTGTCAGGGGCTTGTGAACGCACTGTGTCTCCTTGGAGGCGGTCGAGGGCTTCTGAATTGCCTCGCTAATAGCCAAGGAGCACTGAACTCCTATTTCCGCCGTCTGGAGCTTCTGTACGCGCTGAGCAGCTGGCGATGGCCGCTCAGAGCACTGGGTTCCTGTGGAGGAGGTTTCAGGCTTGAGAAGGCACTGAGTGCTCTGCGAGGCCATGCTGCGCTTGTGGCGTGGATTCTTCTTAGGAGGCACGTTGATTTTGGCCGTCTGGCAGTATTCGCGCACCTTGCGCACCTTGGCCATGTCGCGACTGGTCAAGGTGGCATTGGTATGGTTGAACAGCTGCAGGAAGAGAACTACAAAGTCCTTGATATTCAAGGGACCTCTCTGGTCACTGACCTGCTCCTCTAGGCGCTCGCAGTTCTGCTGGGCCACCTGCAGATCGACCTCAAGCTGCCCAGTGCGACTGTTCAGCTCCTTGGCCTGTTTCTCCTGCGCGATGCGCGCTTTTTTCTCCATGTTGTACAGATTTGTCACCTCCGCAGTGGTGCGCTGCAGGTCGGTCAGTTGCTCATTGCGCTGTTGTAGCTGGCGGATTTGCTGGACCAGAGCGTCTGTGCTGGCTATCCGCTCGGCCAGCAGCCTTCTTTTCTCCTGTTTCCTGTCTGGCAGTGGGGCCTGTGGTGCGGTGTATTGAAAGGTCGCCGCGTTAGGAGACGGCTGGGCCAGAACAGCGCCATCGAAGCTTATTTCCAACGCAGACATAATTTTGGGCTGCTCGGAAGTTGTTGTTGTTCACGTGTTTTTTTTTGTCAAGCACGATGGGCGCTCGAAGGTGGAAGCCGTAAACGTTTACCGGAAAAAGACCTCGGGCCCTTACCGGGGTTGATGTGAGCGCTGGTAAGGGTTTGGGGACCGGTCCGGAGCTGGCTGTTATTCATCAAAACGCATTTGCGTGGATTTTTGTTTAATATTTAGGCAAGCATTGGGACCGGCGAATTGTTGGACCTAAAAAAAAACAGGAACTGGCGGTTTGTGCAGCCCTGGCAAGGGTTGCATCACCCAGCTGTGTGAATGGCAAAATGCGACCCTGTGCTATTGTGAATGCCCATGCAAGAAAATATATTAGGCAATATAAAAATCAATCGAGCATCCCGTTTTTAACACATTTATTCACCAATTCTTGTATTTAAGCCAACTAAATCGGCTCGAGAAAATATGGATATTAAATTAAGCAGCAACGGCAGCAATTTCTACATCCTAGTGGTGTTCGGCATGTTCCTTGGCTTGCGACTCGGCCCAGGCCTTCTTGTTTTCGGGCGAGTTGGCTGAAAATATCAGAAAATGCCATAATATATTCAAATGGTTGCGTTTTGCTCTGTTGCTTACCCAATTTGCTAATTTTGTAGAAAACGGGCACACAGGCAACGGCCGCAATGAAGTAGTAGCGCCAGATCCATTGGTTCTTGATGTAGTGTTTGATGGGGAATTGGGCGATCTTCGCGGAGAAGGTGTAGGGATATTTCATGGGACGTCCAGCGGGTTTGACAGGAGCTGCTTTGTCGGCCATGGTGCTGTAGTTGTTTGTGAGGTTTGCTTGCTGCAAATAGGGCAAATTTAAATTTTGCAAAAAAATTATGTAATTTCTCAGGAACCGCCGCGCTGCGTACCTCAGTAAAGACCACAATAATTCACAATAGACCAATATTTTGACAGCTATTCGCGTTAGGTTAGCCCTGGTGCGGCTCTGCCAACTCGAGAAACATCCCAACTGACTGATGGGAAAACACCAGGAGTTTTGAGCAATATTTCCAGGCCTGTCATTTCGAATTCTTTTGGAAATGTAAATAAGGGCTGACTTGTGGACAACAAATTTCCGAAGCCACTGCTAAATACCTGATGTTACATCGACTTAAGTGTCCCTGTTAGTTCGCTGTTAAGTCCGCCTTAAATAATTAACAAACTAAATAAAAACAGCAAATGTTCTTAAGGAAAGACGAAAAATATAAAACTCAAATTAAATGCATCGATTATGCTTAAGAAGAACAAATTCAGTAGTTTTTCTGGGGGATTTATTTTGCCCGCTACTCAATGCTGAATTCGTTTGAACTTAAATATGGAGCGCAAAGATATTTTAAAAACTTCACTTAATATTACTGAAGACTTAATACTCCCCAACATTTCTTTAGTGATTTAATATTTGTATATAAAGAGACGCTCTTCATACGGTCACGCAACTCACGCACGAAACTTTCAGTAAGTGCCGAAGGCCCATCTCTAATTTATTAGCTGCAATTTTCCAGCCCTGGTCCCCTGCATACGACGTGCCAGAAATTCTTCGCGAAATTATAAATAAATACAAGTTACAGGTAAAAGCAACGAACAGCGTGCGTTGCGCAGCGATTTCCTCATCCAAGTAACACATTCTTCACCCCAAAACTTGTCTTTGCAAGCCTCAATTATGAAAGAACCACGCGAGCAGGTGCCACAGGTATCCCCACTCACCGGGGAAGAGACCTTTTGGTTTAAATGTTTTCTCATTATGATTTTGCATGGGCTTAAAGATGCATTCCCCTCCCTGGCCAGGCAATAACTTTTCCGTATCATTCATTGGCAGAGCTCAACTCGGACATCTGCCGACAGCGCCACTAAGCAGAAGAAGCCACGCAAACGCAATCGCCCCAAGAACAAACGAAATCGTGAAACGGAAAGCGGAACTCCGGCTGAGTCCCTCGACTTCACCACTGAGAGCGAAATGAATAAGGCTCCGCCTAGCGCAGATGCTCGTCCTGGGGCCCCGGAGGCCGACAAGTCTCGCGAGCAAATCATGGCGGAGCGAGAGGCTAAAAAGCAGGCCAAGTTGGCCAAGAAACACAAGAATCCGCCTGCGCCAGCCGAAGCAGCCCAGCCAAGTCCGCTCCCTGCAGTTCCCGCCCCGGCCACCACCATCATAACGGAGGTGGAGCAAACCACCATCACCAGAAAGCTGACCACGACCACAACGACGAGGAAGAGCGATGTGGACTTGAACTTCGAGTCCCCCGCAAGCTCCGCAGCGCCGGCCAACCCAGAGGCCGGCGAGAAGACGCGAGAACAAATCAAGGCAGAGCGTGAGGCTAAAAAGGCCGCCAAGCATGCGGCGAAGGCCAATAAGACGGCAGCGGGAAATGCAGAAGTCGCCGCAGCGCCCGCTCAGTCAACGGCTGCCGAACACGAAAAGGTGAGACGTGAAATTTCCTTAAACAAAACGTTAAATTTCTGATTTCGACAGAAGAAACCAGCGCTCAGCAAGGCCGAGAGGAGGGCGCTGCAGGAGGCTCAGCGGGCAGCCAAGGCCGAAGCCCAGACAAAGAAAACCCAACCAGCCAAAGGCTCTGCCCCCAGCAAACCGGCCAATGCCCCGGCGCAGGTCAAGCGGGAAAGCGAGTCGCCAGCAAAGCCAGCCACTTCGCCCAGCAAGGCAGCCCCAGCAGCAGCAGCTCCTGCCCCCGAACGGGAGTGCAAAGTCAAGCTATTCAACCACCTGGAGGGCCCGCAAAGGAACGCCAGCCAATTCATCAACGACCCCCACATCCACCCCAGCATGGCCCGCCTGGGCGAGCAGTACGCCAAGCGGATTGTCGTGGGCTCCAACGCCCGCTGCATTGCCTTCCTCAACGCCCTGCGCAGCGTGGTGCAGGACTTCGAGACCCCGCTGAAGAAGGAGTTCGGCCGCAGCCTCGACCTGGCCGTCAAGCAGCACGTGGACCACCTGCACAAGTGCCGACCCCTGGCCGTCTCCGTGGCCAATGCCTACAAGCAGTTCAAGAACCAACTCACCCAGCTGCCCACAGACAAGCCGGAGAGCGAGGTGAGCCCGCCAAAGTCGCTAAAAAAGGACCTCACCTAACCCCTAGATCGTTTCAGCTGAAGGAGCTGCTCAATCACTTCATCGACACGTACATAGAGAACCAGATTGGCAAGGCGGCCCAGGCCATCAGCAGCTCGCTGCAGGAGAAAATCAGCCACGGCGACGTGCTGCTCACCTTCGCCTGCTCCTCGCTGGTCCACTTCATCCTGGAGGAGGCCAAGCGCCGGCAGGTGGCCTTCCGCGTGGTCGTCGTCGACTCCCGCCCCTTCTGCGAGGGCCAGGAGATGCTCCGCCGCCTGCATGCCCACGGCATCCCCTGCACTTACGTGCTCATCAACGCCGTCAGCTACATAATGCCCGAGGTGACCAAGGTGCTGCTGGGGGCCCATGCCCTGCTGGCCAACGGCTATGTCATGGCCCGCGCCGGCACTGCCCAGGTGGCCCTCGTGGCCCATGCCCACAACGTGCCCGTGTTGGTTTGCTGCGAGACGCACAAGTTCAGCGAGCGCTTCCAGACCGACGCCATCGTGTACAACGAGCTGGGCGACCCCAACCAGCTGGTGGTGAGCGACAAGTGCTGCCTGAACAACTGGCAGGCCAAGAGCAAGATGACCCCGCTCAACCTCAACTACGACATTACCCCGCCCGAGCTGGTCAGCGCGGTGGTGACCGAGGTGGCCATTCTGCCCTGCACCAGCGTGCCCGTGATCCTGCGCATCAAGCCCGAGATAGGCTACTAGGCCGCCCATCTTTCGATATTTAATTGGCTAAGCTTTGTTTGTCATCTTCCCCAATGAATTGTGAATGCCCCCAAACCGCGTTGGCTAGGCCCTGGGCACGGCGCCGTAGTAGCCGCGTCTGTACCAGAACACACGCAGCGTGGCGTAGTACACAATCACGCCCAAGGACAGGTAGTTGCAGCCGTCCACCAAGGACATGACCCCGCCCCAGCTCACGTAGAAGTCGTAGACGGTGAAGTAGACGCGGCGCAGCAGTTGCTCCGGCGGCGGCTGCATGACCAAGAGGAAGACCCGCGGCCTTTCCATGGTGAACTGGGACTGCTTGAAGTTGGTGGCCTTCACGAGCAGGTCCTCGCAGTTCGGCGGGCAATCGCAAGTGGACAGGATGTTCCCCTCGAACTCTTTGGGCGGCCGGGCATGCAACTTCGCCATCCACTCCCTTTGGGCCAGGCAGCTCAGCCCTATGGCCCCGCACACCTTGACGCGGTAGCTGGTCCTCAGCGGCCGATTGGCGTAGAAGTGCGGCAGGCAGCCGCAGGTCTCGATGGCCAGCGCGGCGCGGCAGTTCATCAGGCACAAGTTGCGCGAGTAGTGATCGGGGTACATGACCAGGCTGGACTCGTTGACCGTGCGGCACAGCCGGTTGCGCTTTGGGGTCCTGCACGGGGACACTTGACTTGCCTGGCTGGGCTGGCCTGCCTCGGTTACTCACCTGACGGCCCTCGAGTCGATCGACACGCCCAAAAGGGTGAGTTCCAGGCTCATGAACCTGCCAGGCTTGCCCACGGCGTCCGGGTGGGTCCAGGCGGTTGGCAGCTCGTAGGGCGAGTGGATGAACAGCCTCACGCGGCTGCTGAAGTTGTGGGTGTACCCCAAGCCCATTGGGAACTTGCTGTAGAAGTCAATGGACTCCGGCTGCGGGCTTTGCATCGGCAGCGGCCTGCCCAGCTCGGTGTACCAACTGCAGAGCATTGCGATTGAGATCGGCTGGGTGTCGTTCAAGAAAACTCACTAGAGATCAGCAGCATTGACCAGCTGGCTGTTGAAGGTGTGGCAAAGGCCCACATCGGTCATGACCCGCGTCCCCTGCAGGCCGTCCATCCGCGTGACCACCTGGTGCTGCGTGAGGCTGGAAGGGAAGACGGCTGGAGGAGTGGGCAAAGGCAGTGGCAGGGGTGGACTCACTTGACCACCACCTGCATGTACAGCGAGGGGCTCAGGTGGAAGATCGGCGTGGGCACTGTGTCCCTGGAGGAAATGGACGAGCTGATGAGCCGCTTGAGGTACCGCAAAGTGGCATTCATTCCATCGTCCTCGTAGCGGTTCCGTTCGTTCATTCCCCTAGCCGAAAGGAGAGAGTCTGAGAGTGGAGGTCACTAGAAATTGGAGCGGCTAACTTGATGAACGCCTCGACCTTGGCCAGGTCCAGGACGGGCTCGGGGCAGAAGGTCACCGCCGGCAGGCTGGTGTTGAAGTGCAAGAAGTTCACGTTCGTCTCGAGGGCCACGTTCTTGTCGACGAACAAGGCCCAGGCCAGGAAGACCCCGTTGATCATGGCGGAGTACGCCAGCACGTGCACCACAGCCCAGAAGATCCTGCGAAAAGGAAGCCCCTTGAGCAGGAGGACTGCTGACTGCGCGGCACTCACAATTCCCACCAGCGCTGATCGCGGCGGGCGAACTGGCGCAGGCCATGGCGGTTCTGATTGATGAGCAGATCACAGACCACCCGCAACGTGGCCTGGACTTTGGGATCCTGGCGAATGTACGTCCACATGGCGCGCTCAACTGGCCGGCCGAGGACGGCCGGCGCCGCTTTATAGGGCCGCCAGGGCAGGCGTGGCTGGGCGAATAAAAAGTTTTTATTACACTTTGATCAGATCAATAAACGCGGTTCTCTTTACACGTAATTTGCACGCTAATGGAATAGAGTCGTTCCTATAGAATATATAGATATATCTGCTGGTTAATGTTCAATTTACTGAAGCGGGGAACTTTGTGCTAGACTCGGGGAGCGGGCCAACTCAGGACTCGTTCGTTGGGGTTGGGGGTTGATTCAAGCCACATATCACGACACTTGCCCGGGACGGGACCCTGGGGCTCTTAGAACAAACTACAAAGGACTAACAAAGAGGGGGCCGGGGGTCCTACGGGCTCTGCTTCTGCTGGATTTGCCGGAAGCAGGCGCGGCACACCGGCACCGCCTTGCCGCTGTCCTGCCCGGGCAGGGCCACACTCTTGTCTATGCAGCGCTCGCAGAAGAGGTCGCCGCAGCGCCAGCAGTGGGTCTGCAAAGAAAGCGCAAGGTCAGTGATGATCCTTTGGGGGTGCAGCGATGAACTCACCTTCTTGCTGAACTGGTCAAAGGGCGTGGAGCAGGAGCAGGCGGTGGCATGGCGCATGGGCTTCCAGTCGACGGCCACCGAGTTGATTTCGTCGGCCACGCCGTTGGGATTGACCGGCGGCTCGGCTGCATTCAGGGACAGGCTGGCGAAGGACATATGGCTCGACTTGAGCGGATGATCGTCGTCAGCAGCCGACAGCTCGCTCAGCTTCTTGTCGTAGTTGTACCTGCGGCCATTCCACCTTAGCAATCGGTAAAGAAGTCGGGAGGGCAAAACTCACTTGTTGTCGTTGATCTCGGCGGCTGCGGAGGAGGCTTCCTTGCCGACCTTGTTGCTGGTGGCGTCCTGCAGCTTCTTGGCCGACTTGGAGATGTAGTTCTTGAAGCTGGTGATCCGCTTGGTCAAGTGCTGGACGTGGTCCTCCAGCGAGTTGCAGTGCTCCTTGCTGTCCAGCAGGACGTCGCCCAGCGGCTCCCGCGGATGGATGCCGCTCTCGAACCGCCCGTACATGCCCCGCCAGAACCTGCAGACTCAAAATCAGTAACTTCTGGAAGCGTCCAGCCTGCCGGCCGCTTACTTGATGCACTGCGGCGCCAGGTTGGCCTTGATGGTCTCGTCCACGTCCGGCTTGTACAGCGGATTGATGTACTCGTTCAGATGGTTGGCCATGAAGCCCCACAGCGAGAAGGTGCGCTCGGTCAGCTTCAGGTCCAGGCGGTCCTTCTCGCAGTTGCCCACGAACGTGCCGAACTGGCACGAGTGCACGTGGTCGTGCAGGATGAGCAGGAAGCGCTCGTTGAACTCGAAGGCGTCGCTGCGCTGGGACATCAGCTGCCAGGTACAGTCCAGGAATTGGGTGAAGATCGGCGAGACCTCGCGCGCGTCGGTCTGGATGTGGCCGCAGCGCTCGCTGAACTTGTGGCCGAAAGCCAGCCAGTCCTTCTCGATCAGAGCCTGGAAGCCTTTGATTGTGCGGTAGTACGGGTCCAGCATCAGGGCAGCCAGCGAGCAGACCTGGGCCGTGCGGTCCCAGCCGTCCGAGCAGTGGACCACCACCGACACTCCCTTGTCCACCGCGTTGGCTATGAAACTGGAAAGCAAGGCGGTCGAATCAGTAAGAGGAGGCTGGGGGGGATGTGTGCCCACCTCGACGTGTCCAGAATGGAGCGTATGTGCTTCAGCCAGCCGGAGGACTCGAGGGCGTTGAGGAAGCCGCTCATGGTGGGGGCTTTCTGCTCGCAGGCCTCCAGCACTTTCTGCAGGCTGGTCCGCTGCACGTGAATGTTCTCGATGCCGAGGAAATGGAACTTGATGTTCTCGTAGAAGGCCTCGTTCTCGTAGCCCTTGCCGGCGGCCCTGTTGGCCATGGCGTTGATCTGTGGGGCAAAAGAAACTCCACTTACTTTGGAAATTCACGAAGGAGCTATGCAAGGGGGACTAGGACCTCAAAGATAACACGCATCACTTTCCATAAGAAGTCTTAGGTAAAAAGATTTTCTTTGTTTAGTTTGCTGATTGTATAATAAACTTCGGCAACAATCTTCACCATTCTGTTTATGCAGCGATACAAGTGGACAGTTGGACAGTTATTTAACCAAGCACACTAAAGCTAAAGACAATCGGGCTGTTCAGCGGGCAGTCACAGACAGTTGGGCAGATTTCTGTTCTTTTTCTCTTTTCAAGTTCCTTGGAAGGAATACATTGGATTAGATACACTTGAAGAGTTGCTAACTTGTGCAGAATCTAAGAGTCGGAAAGCTGCAACGCGGACAAATGGACAAATTCGCAGATATATTTCAACATTTGTTGTTCAGTTCTTTTTTAAGACCTTCAATGTAGCCACAATCAGACTGTTCGACGGGCAGTCACAAATAGACAGTTGGGGAGTTTTTTCTTGATATTCCTATGAGCGAACTATTTCTGTGTGTTCCTTGGAAGAACTCAAAGCGTACAAGGCAATTAAAGAGCCTGTAAACGGTTACTTGCAGTCTTTAAACGCGGACAAATGGGCAGATGGGCAGATATATTTCAACATTTGTTGTTCAGTTCTTTTTTAAGACCTGCAGACTTTCAAAGTAGCCACAATCAGACTGACCGACGGGCAGTCACACATAGACAGTTGGGGAGTTTTTTCTTGATATTCCTATAAGCGAACTATTTCTGTGTGTTTCTTGGAAGAACTCAAAGCGTACAAGGCAATTTAAGAGCCTGTAGACGGTTACTTGCAGTCTCTTAACGCGGACAAATAGACAGATGGGCACTTTCGGCTTCCATTTAAAGACCCTCAAACGGACAGATGGTCAGATGGTGAAACGGACATCGAAGTTCTCTCCTCTCTCTGGCCACCTGCCACCTCCGACCGAAGAACTCACCCGAGGCCGCGTGTCCACGACGTACATATAATCGGTGTTGGGATTCGTTTTGCGTATCGCCTCGAGCATCTGCTCGTCCTCCAGGCAACGGGCGCTGAAGCCCGACAGCGGCTGGCTGCAGCGACAAATGGAAGCCTGCAAAACAGAAATTTGACTGCTTGCCCCCCGCCAGGATCAGAGTGCCACTCACCTTGTTGCCGTGCAAATAGGTGAGGGCAGGCAGGCGGCCCTTAGACCGGAACCGCGAGCTGCTGATCAGCATCAGCGTGGTGGCCTCCTGCGGCACGTAGATCTGCCGCGGGTAAGTGTCGCACAGCTCGTACTTGTCGTTCATCGAGCAGAGCGTCCAGATGTCGTTGGGCACCCGCATGCGCTTGAACTCGGCGTCCAGCTTGAAGAAGTCCCAGCCGGCGTTCTTCGGGAAGTCGTCCTTGGCCGGCTGGTAGTTGAAGCAGTAAAGCTTGTTGATCGACACTGCAAGCGGGACCTGAACCACCTGGACTTCGAAAAGGATTGAGCGCGCCGCTTACCTGGCTGGTAGAGCTTCATGAGCGATGTGTAGACGTCATGGCACTCGGAGTCCTTGGGTATGACGAAGGTCACGGAGAGGAACGTCTTGCAGCGGATGAGCAGCGGCGAGCCGGTGGTGCTGAGCGGAAGTTTCTCGATGTTCGCAATGTGCATGTGCAGAATCTGCAGAAAGGAGGCGGCCCATTTGGGTTATTTTTATGGCCGGCTACGTGACTGGGCCGGGGGAGTTTCACATAAATAAAGAAACCGACGGCCTCCCTGGGACGTGTGGCTCGGCCGGGACGTGTGGGTGGGCTTAATCGATAACTTGCCAAGAGCCTCTGTCAGTTGGCCGGCTTAATTGGCCTGGTTAGTGGCACTTGGCGCCCCTTGACTTTTAATTAAATGAAAAGCGAGAGCCTGCCGGAAGCTCCGGCGAGTGAAGGATGTAATTGATATAATTTAGAGCAATTAAAATTAAACGCCTGCATGGGCGCGGAAAAAGGGAAGCCGCTGGTCCAGCCCGGGGGTCTCTACGGCCGCTCAACGCTTTTGTCGTTACGCATACGTCATGTGGGCCCGCGCAGAGCGCAATTAGCAGGGCCCAGCGAGGCCATCTTGGGCGCCTAATTAACCGTTGCCAGCGTTAATGGAGCCCGGCAATGCAATGGCCTGGAAGGAATCGCCAGCACACAAGCGGCAATTAGAAGGATTGCAGAATTCGCCACTGCCTGGCGATTCTAATGAAAAGCTCCTGCCTGCCCCACAGCCTCCCTGTTTGTGTTTACCATGTGTGGCGGTTGCTTTCAGTGGGAATTTGTGTGTCGGCCGACGGCAAACGAAAAACACCTCGCCCACAAAAGCACACGGGACAAGCGGCTGGGGGGAGGGGACAGTGGGCTCCCCGACCCGCCTAACCGCTTAAAAATCAGAAATAAATTGGAATCAAGTTTTCAGGCTTTTAATTCCCCAAACAATTGAAATTTATTAAAGGCTTTAATTGAATTTATAACTGAAATCTTTCGCAAATTTGAGAATGTATCAGAATTCAGACTTCTTTCGGGCTGCGCTTTCTACTTCCTCTCATTAACAGTTCTCAAAAGTTAAGGGAGATTTCGAAACCCCAAAGAGACCTTTTCCACTTCTCCTAATTATCTTGTGTTTGAAGTTTAGATCAGGAAATTAATAAGCTTTAAACTGCTGCCTACAAGGAAAAAGGATTGCTTATTAAAACGAGATAATCAGACTTTACCCGTATAAGAATTTGGCCCACTGTGCCTGTGTGCATTGAGCTGTTCCCTTGGTTCATAAATAATTGACAGTTCCCCCGGGTAGAGAGGGTGGTGGGCTTCATTCTGCAACAGATTAGTTGGCATCCATGGGGCTGGCTGGATTTTTCGGCCAAGTTGAAGCTTTAAAGCGCAAGAGGAAGACCCCCAAATGGCCCACTACCGCCCACCCACCCGCCACCGAAATATGCATGAGCAACAAGAAATTAGAATGCCGCTGCCACTGCCACTGCCGCAGGAGCTGGCAGCGTTTGCTCTTCAGCGGCTCTGAAGTGTGCGGCTCTCAAGAGCGTCAGATGGCGGCGGCGGCTGCTCAAACATTTAACGAGCGAGGTCAAGTGTGAATGCAAAGCTGGGAAAGGACACGTGCGGGACTGGGGCAGGGGTCCTTAAGAAAGGTCCCGGGCCCGCTGACCCACACTCGCGTTTTGGGGCAGGCGCCGACCAACTTTCCCACAATTTATATAGCTCTTTGGACAATGAGCGAGGGCCCGAGGACGGAAACTTTCAAGCCGGCAATTTGGGTCCCGGGCCCATCAAATAATTGATGATCTCATCGGTCTGGTCGATTTGCTGGGTAAACAAAGTCGTGGCCGCTGGGCTACTCACCCAAGTCTCCTTGTTGCTGTCGGGCTCCACGAAAATCAAGTGCGTGGCCGTCAGGTACAGGGTGCCGACGGTGGGGTTCTTCGTGTTGTACCGGTCGATCATCCGCACGTTCTCCACCTGCAAGAAAAAGCGGAAGGACTTGAACATAAACTCGGTGGGCAAATGCAATTCCAAAGGGCCGCTGACGTCAGCAACTTCCACAGCAGCTGAGCCATCAAAGGAGCTGCCTGCCGACCCCTGGGAAAGCGCTTGGTTGTGGAGCTGATTTTGCTGTGATTAAGAAGCCGCAACAGTGGAGGCGAGCGATTCCTTTCATCCTGCCCCAAATTGCGGTTAATCATTTGGCCTTTGGGAAGCGGCAGAAATTCAATTCATCCATCAGTTTATGGCCGGGCATAAAAGCGGCCCGCCATTTGCATACGGTGGCAGCTTCCAGGCTCATAAAACAAATTGGATCCCTTCCCAGCACCGTCACCGCAACAGCAACAACAAGGACGACGGCGGTGGGGAGGACGAGGGAAAAACAAAGGAGATTTGAATTTAATTGCCACTCTTGTTGGGCGGCAAGTGCATTTGGCTTTGGGTGCGCCTGCCCGTCGACAATGCAACAATTTGCTAGGTAATATCCTCGTCCTGTCGGCCGCGGACAGTCCTGCGCTCGTGGGTGCGTCACCAATCCAATCAAAGTAAATGGAAAGTCCACAACAAAAACACAAAAGTGGATTTATGAAAGTGCTTTTCATTCGCAACGCGGAGCGGAATTCTCGGGGAACTTTCTCCTTCTCTCCCCCTTCAGATTATTGGATTATTTGTTTGTTCTCTCGTTATTTTATAATCTATAAAGAATTTTTAAGGGATTTATATGTGGATAATTCAGCATTTGTCTTGCTTTAAAAAAAGATTAAAAAGCTTCTGAAAATGGTTCTTCTGATTTCAAGGGATTCCAAGTTATCGCAAAATAACCAAATAAAGAAAGCGGAGACTTAAACAGAAATCGCAGGATGAAAAGCGGTTTGCCTAGCGAAACCAAAAAGGGGCTTCTTAAACATTTTGACTGCATTTGGAGCAAAGCAACTCCTCAATTTAATCCGCTCTCACTTCGTTCTTCTGTGCTCCGCTTCCTTAGCCATGCAGGCCGAGTGCTTCCAGACTTCTTGAATTGAAAAATCAAATGTGCTGTTGCGAAATTAGCAGAAACAAGGACAAAAGAGCAGCCAACAAATCTGCTCCGGTTCAAGTGGTTAAAATCAGGACCACGAACCCAAAATGCCGTTGGACAGGCAACAGAAAGGCCAACTGGCTGGTTGGAAGAAGAAGGATTCTCTAAAATATTCAACCACTCGAAGCGTTCTTTGTTTTTGGTTCTACTTGATTTTTGCTCCTTCTCCGGTTTGAAATCTTCTGCCGAAACTCTCTGAGAGTGAGGGTAGATTTCATCCTCACCAACTCTCCTATCAAAGTTAATCTTAAGATCAAATAAAGGCGGACCCCACAGGAAGAAGGAAGTCCTCAAAACCCGCTTCGTTTTGAAGCTTTATGAGAGTCCTTTCTTCACGAGATGTCTTGTGTTCGTGGAAAGAAGCAACCCAAATGCTTCCGGAGGATTGAATAGGGAACCACAATTCTCTAACCAGCAAGAGCCCAAAGACTGCAGTTCGTAGGCCATCGATTGGCTTAGCCAGTGCGCATTTAGGATAAGCAGTCGGCGTGGGCGTTTATCGACCAAATGCCTGTGGGCTGGCAGGCAAACAAAAGAGGAATCACAACATATTTGCGGGGATAATTTGCATGTCAAGCGTTAAGTCGTTGCCATAGGGCAACATTCAAATTGGCTAGAATTCTGCCGGCCACGTCAATTGTTATGCAAAGTCGGGGGGAGCAGAGACCGAGCAACGGAAATTAGAGGCAGGTCCGGGCAGTTTACCTTCTTCAGCACGCAGTGGCCGTTGTAGAAGACGGGGGCCTCGTTGAATTCCTCCTCGATCCAGGAGACGACCTTTTCGGACACGAAGGGCGGCACGGGCACGCCCCAGAGGCGCTTGTTTCCCTCGGGCGGCTCCTCCGTCTCCGGCGATATGTTGTCGAAGCTGAGCCTCAGGGCCGAGGTCGGCGAGAGTTGACGCTCGATTTCATTGAACTTATTCATGAATCTGGTGAAATCCATGGTCCTGTCAACCGCACATTCGGGCTATCAGAGAGGAGGAACTTCTAAATTTGGGCTGCCTGGCGGAGCCGCTGCCCCGGCGGTGCCAGAAGCTCCTATCGATTTTGAATTAACAACAAAACAAACGACGACGACGGACGGCGGGGAGCAGCTGCCGCTTGGCTTGTAAATCAAATCACGTGAATGTAGGCGACGCAGAAAGAAAAGCACAGCGCGGTGGGTGTTTTCCACTCACTTTCACTTTTCTTTTTCTGAGAGCGGGGGAGAGAGAAGGCGAGAGGGACGAGTCGTGGGCTCGCGTCTGTGGCCTCCGACGGCTGGCAGGCAACTCAGTCGAGTTGGCAGTTTGCGGGCGCTTAAAAGCGCGCTACAAATTCCGAAGGGAAATTCCACTAGGGAAATTCTCTCACGAGAGGCGCCGAAACTATCTCTTTGGCTCCCTCCCAAGCATACCCTTGAGTCTAGGCGAGCACCCATCGGGAATTAACTACACGGCGTTTTTATGCAACAAATGACCCTCAGCGGGGGCAGGGGCAGCGGCAAGCTGGTCTAAGTTTATTGGGGAAAAAAGGCGGCTTCTGAATGAGCCCAGCTTCCGTTGGGCCAGGAAGACAAAACAGATGTTGCCCTTGGGCATCGACTGGGGCGTCAGGTGGCAGGGCGGAGTGCTTGGGAGATGCCCGGCTGATTGGTGCCCTTGCCAGAGTCAGGTGTGTGGCCATCGATTTTGGGGGCCGAGCAGCTTAATGAGTCATGACGGGGCCAGCGTCGTTATGTTTTGGGCCAGATTAGCTTGTGTTTACTTACCTTTGCCAATTTGATATCGTCCATTGTGCCCTGTGACTGGTTGGATTGGGTTGTTTACGTTTTGTTTACGACGTGTTGTTTCGAATGTGTGCGAGTGGATTCACTTGGGAGTTTTGCAACTCGGTTGGTGGTTTACTTAATGGTCTTGTCAGTGCGTTTCATTTCTTTATAACTTGTTTTACGCGGCTGTTAATTTGGTTTAATTGTGGCCGAAAATCAGAAAAAAATCTGCCGATTTAAGGGGAGGAAGAAGAAGCAGTTCCACAGCGATGCCATCTTGGCAAGAAATTGCGAAGGTTGCCACATGGTCACAGCTGTTCTTCGCAGGTTTTATAGCAGACGGCTTGAGCGAACGAGTTGGCAGGGCGGCGCGAACAAACCGACGCGGGTAAAATTTTAAATTCAAAGATGAAAATGGTTAAAAAGCTCACCAATTCCCTCCCCCCTCCGAAAATGAAAAACCCCAGAGAGCAGTTGCAATGCAACGATTACATTTAAGGTAAATTGTGCAAAAAACCACACAAAACGAGTTGCTCGAAGCTCCGGCAAATAAAAACGGCTATCAAAAATCTCAACAAGATAAGTGCACTTTCGTTCATGCCTACTTCCTCAGGCCCACGTACTTGGTCCAGACGCCCTTGCCGTCGAAGTACGGCTTGTTGCGGGAGCAGATCAAGGCCTCCCGGAAAATGGCAGTGTAGGTCGCCGGCACAGCCGCGTGCCGGAACAGATTGAACAGGAATTCATAGATCTATGGGAGGAAATGGCTTAGAAAACAATCAAGAGTGTCATAGAAAGATCCTCACCTTAGCCTCGTTGTCCTTCCAGAACACATGGTCGCACAGAAACTGCAGGCTCTGTGGGAACAAAGCCAATCGCTCCTTGTCGTCGCCAGCCACGATGTCCACGCTGCCCAAGAGCACCGCGCAGCCCGACAACACGTCCACCGAGAGCACGAAAATGTCCAGCAGGTAGAGCATCCTGGCCAGCTTCTCCTTGTTCGAGGCCTCGGCCAGCAGCAACTGGATCTCCACAAACATCTCCATCGTCCAGTTGCAGGCGTGCTCGTCGCTCTCGAAGGCATACAAAGTGGCCGCCAGGTGGCGGTAGAAGAAGCCCCGCTCATCCTCGCGCCGCTCGTAGGCGTCAATGACGGGCGCCAGCCACTTGAGCGGGTTGGCCAGCCGCTCGTTGTAGAGCACCAAGTAGCAGCGGATGATGGTCACCTTCTTGAGCTTGCCCGCCGGAGTCTCCCACCAGTTGGCCGGCGTGGTCAGCCCGTCGATGGCGTTGGGATGCAGGACAGCCACCGTCTCCGTGTAGCGCTGGAACAGCTGAAGAGCCGCGGGCTTGAAAAAGACTCTCCCGGCCGGGCAGCCACTCACCTTCGAGTCCACGTCCATGGAGTCGATATAGCGCTCCACGATCAAAGTAAACACGTCCAGCACCTCGGGCACTTCGCTCTTCTCGCCGAACACGCGCCTCACGCTCTCCAGGAACTTCTCGAACAGGCAGCCTGCCAAGAGGACAACAGTTTAATTTACACTTCGGATTCACCAACTCACCCTCGGCAAAGCCGTTGAGCTGCGACTCCTTGAAGCAGTAGACGGCCACCTTCTCCGCGAAGCCCTTGATGATCGGCAGGCCCACGCAGTTGGTTACTTCCGGCAGCAAGGACAGCAGCAGCAGCAGGTCCTCCTCAAAGCAGTTCGGCTCAAAGTCCAGCAAGAAGTTCTCCAGCAGCCGCAGCGCCGTCCCCGAGTGGATGGCCTGGTTCTTGGCTATCAGAATGCAGTACCTCCTCGCCTCGAACGACAAGTGGAAGAAGCTCGTCAAGCAGCTCCAGTCCAGCGGCGGAATGGGCTTCGGGAACCGCTTCGACAGCGCCCTCAGGGCAAAGCTCACCGCATGCGGCTCCGGCACGTAGTCCCCGAAGCGGGCCTGCCCCACCACATAGTTGGTGATGGCCCGCAGCGGGCTGGTCGAGTAGAGACCCACGAGCTTGCGCGGCTCGGCCTTGCCCTCCGGCAGGCGGTAGAGGCCGCTGCGGAACTCGGCGATCTCGTGGTCGATGAAGTGGGCAATCAGGTCGGCCGCGGCATCGCCGCACTCCGGGTGGACCTTCTGGAGCAGCTGGACCCACACCTCGCCGGGGATGACCTCCTCCTCGAGGTCGACCACCTGCCGGCCGCCGGCTATGACGGCCCCGCCGCCGCCGGCCACGTCGAAGCGGAATTGGGCCGGGATGTGGCGCAGGGCCAGGGTGGTGCCGGGCTCGTAGTTCTTGAGGGCCGCCAAGGCCTGGCGCGTCTGGGCGGTGTCTGTGTGGCGGCTGATGGCCGCCCACAGCTGGTCCAGGGCATCGTCCGCCAGGCTCTCGAACTCCAGCGTCGGCGTCTGCAGCAGCGGCACCAGGCCGTAGAATCTGTACAGCGAGCGCAGCGTCTGGGGGCGGCCCTCGTCGCGGAACTTCGTGCCCAGCGACTGCCAGGTGGAGGCTATGTTCACCGTGTGGCTGTCGCAGAGCGCGTAGATGGCGTCCACGGCCAGCGAAGTGGCCAGGTCGCCGGCCTGCGACGTGGCACTGTCCAGGGTCACGGCCAGGTAGGGCAGCAGCTCCGATCCATGCAGCGAGGGCCTGGCAAATGAGCAAAAGGTCAACGCGGCCGCAGCCAGCTGGGGGTCAACTCACGTGAGGCGGCAGACCTCGCGGATGGCGTGGTTGCGGGCGATCTCCATTTCCCAGCGCTCGTCCGTCTCGCCCGCGGGCAGGGCCTTGGACAGCAGCTTGAACAGGAAGGGGTACGTGCGGGCCTCCACCCTCCAGAGGCGCAGGTACAGGTCCACGCAGACGGAGGGGCTCTCCTCCAGCAGACTGCGCAAGGTGTTCAGTATCACGGGCACGTTGTCCTGCGAGAGAGAAAAAAGAATGAGCCAAGTTCTTGAGGCAACTGGCGGGGGGCTGCTGACCTTGCAGATGGCGAAGCTGGGCAGCCCACGCAGCAGCTCCAGCTGCAGTTCGGGGCTCATCTCCTTGGCCAGCTTGGACACGTAGGTCATGAGGAAGTCGTAGGCTATGCCCTCGTTGACCTTGACAATCTCCAGCAGCACCTCGTAGATCTTGAACCAGCAGTCGACGGGCGGCTCCCGCGAGAGAAAGAGCGCCCGCAGAAACAGGTGCAGCCGCTGGCAGAAGGCCGAGTTCGCCTTCACATTTAAGGCGTCCACAAAGGCAAACACATCCTGGTACTCCGAGGCCCCGAACGACTCCACCAGCTGGGCCACATCAAAGGCCACGGCTATGTCCGGATGGTAGATCCGGGCCTGCCTGCTCCCCAGCTCCCTGGTGGCCATGCGCGGCCTCTCCCCACCGCCCACAATGCGCTCGATGATCTGGTCGGCCAGGGCCAGGCCCTCCGCGGGTATGAATGCCGTCTGGGACATCCACTGGATCAGCCCGTCCAGACACATGTTCAGAATGTATTCATGGCCACAGCCCTCCTGGACCACCACGAAGGCCAGCACGCGCAGCAGGTCCACCAAGTGGAACGGCGACAGCAGGTGCAGGCTCTCGGCCAGCAGCACCATCACCACATGGTACTGCTGCCGCGTGTGCTGCCTGGTGGCATGCAGCACGCGCAGCAGGCACTGCAGGCTCGGCCGCGGGTCGATGCCGAACTGGGCGAGCTGCTTGACCAGCAGGGCCTGGTAGATGGACAGGTCGACGGCCTGGTCGTGCTGCTGCTCCTGCTGCAGGAAGTAGTCGACGGCCTCGATCACCAGCACGCTGGTGGCCAGGCAGTTGGCCGCGTTGTTGAACTTGCTCCAGGCCAGCACTTCCTGCATGAGTGCCCGGGCCTCCGGCTGGCTGCGGCTCAGCGCCAGCAGGCAGCTCCAGATCGGCTTGACGTCCGGCAGGGTCTGCGGGTTGCACAGCATGTACAGGAACACCGGGCGCAGGTACTCCAGGCTGTGGCTGCGTATGCTGCAGGGAGAAGGGGGAGGTGAGATGGCTTGGCTGGAGGGGGAGGGGGCTCACCTCTGGTCGTGGTGGTGGCAGACGCCGATGATCTTGTTGCACACGTCGTTCATGTTGACGCTGGAGTGCTGGAGCAGGGCGATCAGCGGGTGCTGGTGGGTCTTCAGGCCGAAGGGGCAGTGGTAGGCTTCGTTGTCCTGGAGCAGGGAGCTGGTCCTCTTCAGGCTCAGCAGCTGGAGGCCCACAATGCTCTCGGTGATCACGGCGAAGTGCATGGGGCTGGGAAAAAGGAAGAAGGACTCGTTAAGCTGCCGTTTACCGCCCACTTCCGTGGCCACGCGAATTGCGCTTCGCTTTCGTAATTACAACTCACGCTGGCCCCAGCCAGGGAGGGCGGCAATTAATATGCAGTCCTTTGGCCGGGAGTGGGTGTGGTTGTTCAAGGTCCGCGAGTGGCCGAGGGCCTTCGAATGTTTTCACAAGTTCAATGCCGCACTTTTTGCGGTCCAAGGCAGCTAATAGATTTCCATCCACCCGCCCAGGCCCCAGGGGAGGTGTCGTGATTGCGGTCAGGGGGTCAGCGACAGGAAACGCTGCTCTGCCGGGCCATGCAAATCGCCTGCCGCCAGCCTGAGCAGTCCAAGGTTATCGGCGTGGCCTGACGCCTGGACAGCGGACTTCTTGTTTGCGGTGTTAACAGCTTCGACTTCCTAGGCAAACACTTCATAATTCAAAGGCTCATTTATCAAGTTGGCAATTAATTGGGCCGCCGGCAGGAAGCGAGCGTGTGTCGCTCGGGCCGCACGACAGCCAGCTGAGCATTGCTTCGGTTATTAATTATGGGGCGGCGGAGAGGCCAGCGAGGCGGTGATTTGGGCTGAGCCAAAGCACTCGAGGAAATGCAAATCCGAGCGCGGGGAAAGCGGCTAATTTATGCACCGCAAGAGACTGCAAAGCAATTTTCCTAACTGCCCACGAAAACGGAAATGCAAAACGTTGGGCACCCACACACCGGACCAGGCGGCGGCCGCGGCAACGGCTCACTTACCCGGCGTTGGTGAGGAGGGCGAGTAGCGTGTTCTGCACGCTTTGGGCCTCGAGGACGGACTCCTCGACGAGGCGGACCAGCGTCTGGCAGCTCATCAGGCTGAGCTGGATGTTCTCGTTCTTGCAGTGCAGGCGGAGGAAGTCGACCTCCTTGATTTGGTGCTCGGGCACTTGGTTCGATCGGGACTCGACGATTTTGGTGTAGACCTTCTCCAGGAGGGAGGCCAGCTTGACCACCGATGTGGTGGGCTTAATGCTGTTGAACTCCACTTCGTCCATGGCGGTGGGGGGGCAGGGCTGAAATGGGGAGTGGAGGGTTTTTTAATTGGAAGTTTTGGGGTGCGCTGGGGGCGATTCGCTGGCACGAAACAAGAAAGTTTTCTTTCTTTTTTTGCTTTCACACACAGACACAATCAAGCGGGTAAGTTGGCGCGAGGTCCTTTCACCTGCGCGGTTGGCAGTCGACTGGCAAAAGGCGGCAAAGGCAGCCAAGTGGCAGGCGCCCACAACAAGTCGAACAAAAAGCGGGGTAAGTGTTTTTTTAAATTAGTTTTCCATTAAGCCAGAAACTTTTAAATTAATTAAATACAATTATTTCGACTCACCTAGTATAAGGGCTTATTTATCGTCGCTTGACTTGCAGACCGGCGACCCGCTAGCATATCCACTTGGTTAGGCTGTATTTTCATTTTTAGCCCAAGTTTTATTTATAAAATGTTCAGACTTTCTTTAAATTTGTCAAAAAAAGAAACGTAAACAAATTTCCAATCAGTCGACGCGGTTTTTGTGATCAGCTGATTCCCCGCTTCATCATCCACAGCAGCGTTGCCAGCGCGTTTTTTTTTATTTTTCTACATATAACCTAAGATTTTTTCCGACTTTCTTGTTTCTTTTTTTAGAAACTAGAACAAAAGAAGATTCGGAGACCGGGAGGATTTCAAAATGGGATTATTGATATTTTTCTATCGATTGGAATCAGCAACGTGTTGGTTAGTGTAAAAGTTAGTTAACATTGCACACGAAACATAAGCCCTGGATTTATTTTTGCGATTTCCTTTATTTTTGGTTTCTTTATTTGAAACTAGAATTGCCAGAGAGTTAGATGGATGGACGATATTCACATTTGTATGCAACAACTCACCCCTGACTTATCGGAAAGCACCACTAACTAACAGTGAGCGTAAAAGCCAGCCCTGGAAGTTCAAAAGCTTGGCGCGCATTTTTTAACACAATATATTAACTTTTGTGTTGTGCTTCGGGAAAAGGCATATACAAGGGCCATAAACTCGACAGGGCTGGGTTATTAAGAAGGCTCCTTCTTAGTTAATTGACTTTATGCATTCTCTTCCGTTCTTCTTTACGTGCCTCTGCCTCTCATCATAAAATGAAATTAATTATGCTGCAGCGGCTATAAAAATGTTACCAGGCCGAGCGAACTGAAGAAAAAGGTAAGCAAAAAGAAAATAAAACTCAACTCACTTAATGGGATTCTCCCGGCAAACAAACAGCCCCGAAAGGGAGACCAAAAAACTGCTGTAAATTTACCTATGGCAGTTGCTCCTGCCCGGCCGGAACAAAAAGCAAGGCCACCCAAGGCTAATAGCGCGATTTTAAACTGCAATCATTCATCTCGCCGTGCAAAACACACCCAAATGAGCAGCCACGGGTCAACGGTATCCCGGCGCAATTTCCCTTTCCGGGCCCGAAAAAAGTCTGTTAAATTTCGCCCCCCACCAGCTGGGGAATCCGAAGCAGCGGATTTATGATTTTACTACAAAGCTTTCCCAACTGCGCCGTTACAATCGCCGACCTTCGCCCCCGACTAAACCACCAGTCGACGGTTTCGGGCCGGTTAATTGGGCCTGCTCTCTGCACCTGGCCGGCTCTAATCGATTTGCTTAAAACGCATCAAGTCCGCTTCGTGGGTGCGTGCGGGCTGCCATAAAGTACAAATTCATGTGGTCCTGTTTACGAACTGTTGATCCATAAACGATACGTACAGGACGAGCGCGCGGGCTGCGGGGCACACATGAAAGCCATGTCGGCCAGCACGTGTCAACTGAATTTGCATACACCCACACACACGCACACTCGCACACACAGACGTGCCGCATGCGCCATTTCCAGATGACACGCCACAGGCGATGTTGCCAAAAACCCGTAGCCTCAATTAAATGCCATCGAAGTCAGACTAACACCCGCTCCTCCCCCCCTCTGCCCGCATTAATAATGGACGAGACGACAGTGGGAGGCCTTCAAGGAGCTTAGGACAACGAGGCGAGGAGGCGTGCGGGCGGAATTAGAATTTATAAATATTTATAAATAAATATGCATGTTTACCTAGACAGTGTGGTAAATTTACTTGTTTTGACGCCGAAACCGCCAGAGTTGGGCCAACGAAACGGAATATTCATGGGCCGCCTCGGCGGAGCTGCAGTCGCTGCAGGGCCAGGATCTATTTTGCTGTGATGGGACTAATCGGCGGATCTGCTGGGCAACCGCAATTACCGGCGTCAAATTAGCGACCTTTGAGTTTTTCAAAATCGACTCACCGTGGGGCCGATTCGAATGTATTTCATTTTTCCTTTGTTCGCTAAGCTCTCGGCAGCCGCCCGGGAGGTCCTTTCGGCCGAACTTAGAGCGGCACGTGCGTGAAATTTAATGAGGAGACCGCGAACGGCCGCTGCGTCCCTTCAACAGCCAAAAAAGGAAAGATGAAAATCCTAGGAACTGCGTGTTGACTCGGCCACGGGTAGTAAATACACAACTACACCCACACACGCACACAACGGCACATTTATCCGCATTTTAGGCGGGCGCCATTTTTATTTTTTGTCAGTTTGTTTCTGGCCTCCGTCGGCCCTTCATTTGCCTCCTGGGCTCGGGCTCGGGCTCGGGCTCGGCTGCTTTTCTAACTGTTTTGATTTCATTTTACATTTTTCCCCATGTGTACACAAGTTATGTCCCCCACCCCGGCCAACTGGCTGTTTATCTAGGCAAAAGGCATAAAGCTGCTTTGGCCCCGGCTCGGAGTCTGTCGTCTGTCCGGCCGGCGCACCGTTGCTGTCGTTGTCGCACTGGCCGTCATCTCCATATGAACGGCGGCCGCATGGCCATAAATTTGCCAGCCCCGCTCCCCCGCCCAATTTGTAGTGTGACCTGTGGCCAAAAACGCTTTGGCGCGACTGAATCTCGCACTGGCTATAAATTTTGAACGTTACATTAATTAAGAAATTCAAATGGCAGTTAAGAACCCCCGCCCCGCCCTGTCCGCTGACCCGTTCAAATGGCCCAGCCCAGCCCAGCCAGCACGCCTTTGAGGCGGGCAGACCGCGGGTTGAAGGGTCTTCGCTTCCAGTCATTTAAGCATATTTACACAAAATATTGTACGATTCAGTTGTTTGCGAGTGCACGGCCGCCGGAACTGTGGGTGGAAAGGGCCGAGTGTGTCGGTGTTTATGTGTCGTTTTATTCATTCATGTGGCGGCCACAAAGTGCCTGTGGCTGCCGAGTGTGTGAAATATTTTCCAAGCCCCCACAACGCGCCAGACTGAGAGGGAAGCGCGGACCGAAAGAGCGACAGAGACGCCGAGCGCACGAGAGTTGCTCGGACAGTTGCAGGACCCAAAGCGCTCCTCCAGCAGTCTCTGTAGGCTGCTGTGTGGACCTCTGACCTTTGGAATACTTGAAGGGTCCCTCGCTAGGTTTTTATGGCTGCGTCTGCTTTGCATGGCCCGTGTCAGTCTGCGGGCCACCGATGGGCGGCCTCCTGAATAAACAAGGCGAGAGGCTTTGGCATTTCGTGTTTAAAGGCAAACTCCAGGCATTCACTGAAGATAAAAACTAAATGCTCACGCCTCTTTGTTGTTGCTGCAGTTGCTGTGGCCACTGGCATTGCTGTGGTTCGGTGGCTGGACACTTGACCCTTTCAGCAGGAACAACAAGCCCAAGAAAACAAAATGCGGTGGAGGCTGCGCTTATTTTCGACAGCATTAAAAGGAATTGGCGTTTTGTTTGGCTCTTTTATTTAGGGAATTTTTGATTACACGAAAGACGAGTCGAGCTCAGTTGTGATGGGCGACAGGTTGACCTGCCAGGCTCCTCTGGATGGTGGCCAGGATGTCGATGGGAATCTAGGCAACAGGAGGAATCAAAACTCAGCCTTGGTCAAGGGAGACAGACGGACATACCTGGAGTCCGAGATTGACGAAATTGGGTGCCTGCACAACCGACGCCTGTTGTCCTTGGGCTGGGGGAACCTTCAGCACCTTGTGCGTGGGCTGGGCAATTTTAGCAGCGGCTCTGTGGCTGCTGGCCGGACCCTGCGAATCGCGAATCAATTAAAATTTAAGTAAACACTCCAAAACTCCGCAGGCAATTAAAATCAGGCAAAAAAAGGAATTAGCCACCAACAAAAAAAGAAGCCAACATGCTTGGAATTAAATTGAAATTAAAATTGCCGCTGGCTGGCCACAGCCTAGAACTCTGTGTGTGCAGGTGTGTGTGGGGGTGTGGGTGTGGGTGCCGTCTAATTGCTGTCTTTGTGTGGCTGCGTGTCCGTGTGCCTCGTCCAGTTTGAGCGGCGCTGATTGCATTTTCCTTTTGTTACCTCGACAGGGCGGCCGGCAGTGGCAGCCTCCCCCTCGCTGGCCGGCTCTGCGCTTTGCTCGGCCACATAAACGAAGCGTTGGCGCTGCCGCGGCCGCTTCACACGCACCCGTTGACGTTTAACAATTACAACCGGCGGCACTGCGGCTGGCGCGTCGCCGGACTCACTCGGGGCATGGGCGACGGGCTGGGGCTGAAGATTTGTGGCTGCTGCAACATGATTCCCGGCGATTTGGGCGGGCAAGCTGCGGTCCGACTAACAGGAGGCAAGAGGGAGATGAATGCCGGGGGGACTTGGAATTGCGGGCCCACACACGAATCATAATTGTGGCAATTCCACACGCGCGCAGGATGCACATTAACAAGGACACACTCACCTCGGGCCGGATCAGCGTGTACTTCTTGGGCGGCTTCACTTTCTGCACGTGACTGGTCTCCGGATTCTCTGCGGGGGCGGGCGCGGGCGGCGGCACCTGGTCTTGGTAGAGGGTGGCTGGTGCTGGTGGAACCCCGTGGACTGTGTGGGTGCGGCTGGCCGCGGCCACCTTGCCATTGGCGTGGGCCTCGGAGCCGATGTAGCCGTGATTTCCCGCAGTGCCGCCTAGGACAGCGCTGGCGCCCACCGAAGGATTCGCCTCGGCGGCGGCATAGCCATAGCCGGCTGTACGGTCTGTGGGCGAGGAAGGGGAGGGGGGTTGTTTGGCTGGGGTAATTAGATCAATTAAACAATACAAACCGTTCAGGCGGCCGTTCAAGCCGGCCGCAGCGTTGGAGCCCCAGGGAGTTCCGGCGGAGGCGCTGAGGCCGCCGTGGGCGGAGTTGCCTGTTAAAAGGCCGCCCAGGCCGGCATCCGCATGGTAGCCGGCAAAGTTGACACCGATTTTGCCATCGCGCAGGGTAATCAGCTGGGCGGGAAGAAGGGAAACTTGGTTCGTTACACGCTGCGTATACGTAATTTTGGTTGGAAGTTTTCGGCCCCTAAAACTTTTGCCTCCCGCATTCGCCCAAACAAAGGGAAAGTTTCGCCCACACCCCGAATCTTGGAGTTCTGGCAACAAGTTTACATAAATTTCGGCTCCTTTGTTGCGGCCAATGGGGCCCTACGAAATTACCGTCTTTAGACTACGAATCCCGGCCTTTCCGGCTTTGTTGGCAGGTGATAAATTGCGCCGCCCACGCACAAAGCCCAGCCCACTATTCCGCCCACAACAACCCTTGACCTCGGCGCTCGACTTATTTATATCACTTGGCCTATTTTGCTCTTGGATTCCTCCATCTCGAGTGACCCTGCTCCTGGAATGTAACTCAAGTCGGTGGCAGTTTGAAGCTTACAATGGAATCGGGACTTATCGTGACTTTTACAATGCATTTATGCTGTTTACGGCCTCACTCACTCAGCCGAGATAAGCAACCAGAAAACAAATATTATGCTGCTCTATAAAGCGCAACAACGATGGGGCATTTAGTGTTATACAATAAGGATGTCGCACTGCGTGAAAATAGGACTACGTTAATTCAGATTTGTTATCAAAAACCGAATATTCATTAGATTTTGTGGGACCTACTTTGCCAAGCTGCTAGGCTTTATTATAATCGGTTACATAATTCATTACGTCAATCTATCATTAAAGTCTCATGAAGTCACAAATATCTCCAAATACACCCACGCATATTCAGTTTTCCAGTCGAAAAATCCAGATTTCTACTTTAATTAGCAATTTTAGACTCTTCTAGCGATGAGGGACTTTAATTAGGTTGATATTTATTTGTATTTCTTTGTTACCCATTCGCCAATGAATGAATCATTTAAATGATTGGAAATTCGAATGATTCGGGACACCAAGGAGTCCATCATACAGTGCCGGCCAACTGAATAGGTTTGAAAATTCGTTCTCATATTTTTCGCTCCTTCTTTGCTTCAATTGAACTTATTGCCATCATTTCTTTTTCTTTTGAACCTTCATATGTTTACCCATTATGTGCAAGAAAAAAGTAACGGGACAAATGCAACGGTAATTTGGAATTTCGCTTTAATCGTAAAAATTCACAAATGGTTCGTTCTATTTTTGGGTCATCTGAATAGGTTTAAAACTTTTGAAATTGATTTTTGTTTGAATGCGTTATTGAATTTGATTGATTTTTTTTGTATTTTATAATTTAAACATTTTTTAATAATTTTTATATAAAATGGGCCGAGGAAAAGCTTTAAATGATTTTGAAAAAGGTCAAATAAAAGGCTACGTCGAATCTGGCTTGAAACATAATGAAATAGCCAAGAAACTTGACAGAAGTCAGAACGCAAGCCTTTGGGATATAAACGCAAAGGCGAAATCCACTTAACTTGCCTTGAAAATAGGATTAGTTTTGAGTTATTTCAACCTTGCCAGGGCATTCTATATAGAATGGATCTATATCTATATCTTTAACTGGAACGAACCTTGAGCATAGATGCTGTGAGCTATCTCCTCAAAATGCAGGACAGATTAATTTGCAATAGAGCGAGAGAATTTACTCAATTTATTCTAATAAGAATTCAGTTCGCTGACTGGGAAAGGGTATCGGGTAGTCAATGTTCTAAAAGCAGACGCCCCTGTTGACTGGGGTTTTTTGTTTATGATCGTCGAAAATTTGAGTGAACTTGAGACAAAAAACCCGCTTAACCTCATTCATTCTCAACGGGCAACAGGTGTTGGCCGCCCCTCGAGGGCCGCGGAGGGTCGAGGCGTTCTATATAAATTATCAATAACGAGAGCTGGGAGAGCAGACAATTTGAAAACAAATAATAAAATTGCCGCTAGATAAGTACAACAACAACAGCAACCACTTGGCTAATAACGATATTTCCAGGCCAACCTCTCAGGGCCGCCGGTGGGAGAGCGGGCAGGGCACCTGCCGTAAATGATAAGCGCGAGTGGCAAGAGCGGCAGCGCCAGACAAAGCGCCAATATTTAATTTTGTTAAAGGGACGCGACTCATTTGAGTTTCACACTCGCCCGGTCTGCACGGTGAGATGACATGAAGCGCCAGTCGAGTCGCCACCGTCATCAAAGTGTCGCAGGGAAATGGAAAATGTGTTTGCTCCCGTCCCTCCTGCTGCTGGCATCGGTGGGGCACAGCCGGGCTGCCTCGGCCACCTACGGTTACGTAAACAAATATTCGAGCCCGTTGTGGACCCAAGATGTGTATCTGGCTGGTGACAAGGCCTCTGCAAATATTTCGTACCCCGTTCAGGTGAGTGGCCCCAACGCCTCGCCACGCACGCACTGACCGAGTGGCGGCACTGACCTCGACTCCTTCTGCCCTTCCACGCCCCGCAGAATGTCACCGACGATGGCTGTATGATAACGGCAGTGCATGCCTATGATTTGACTGCGCCACCAATCGGACAAGCAGCCCGGGCGGATGTGAGCGACTCTTCCACAGCGAGAATCCTGTCCGGCGGACTGGGGCAGAAGTTTGTGCTGGTGGAATTCGAGCGTCATGGAAATGACTCGCGGTCGATAATTGTGCACTTTCAGCTGGTGATTTATGGCATAGATTTGTAATTGAGCAAGTCGCCAGGGACCCGCCCCACCCCCACCCATTTGCTAAGCGCAACAAACTTGCGACCGGCATTTCTCTTAACCCAAGAAAGCCGGGGAGACGGCTGGCGGGTCGACAACTTGTTGCTATTTGAAAACGCATTTTAAGAGTTTAATCTAATCTAAATTAGGAAATTGATAGTCTCACCATCTCTGTCGTAATATATGAAGTATCATAGGGGTGTCGATAAGTTAAATGAATAAGTCTAAAGTCCTTTAAGTTGTTAAGTTTATGAAAAATAGATATATATTTTCTTTAGTTCAGATTATAATTTAGAAGAGATAAAACCCGCTCTACCGGTCAGTTTTACTGGCTGCTTAAGGTTTTTAAAAGAGAATCCAACTCATATGAACTTGGGTAAATTGTGTGAAAATCGCGGTTTCATCGTAAATTAATTAAGAGTTTGATAGCCAGCCTAATTAATATATATTTCGCAATCTTGACTGAAAAATTCATTTATAAAAATTCCATACAATAATCACAAATTGAAAGATTCATTTTAATTTTTTTGTCGAGTTTCAGAAGGCGGATCTTCAGAGAAATAAATGAGAATATTTTAGGAAAATATTACAAATTTATTTAATAAAACTATGTGTCTATTATATGATAAAAAGACCCGATTGTTTTTAAGTGAATCAAAATTAGTTTTATTAAAATCCTCCACTTATTATTTACGCCTTTTTCTATAATCAAATGCCATTGAATTATATAAATCTCTGAGCCGCAGATTTCCATAAGCCGACCTGTAATAATGTTTTAATCGGTTCCTTGATAGAGGCTTTAATGGAAAATAAACTTTATTTTGCTTGCCTCTTTCGCAAGTTTAAGCTTTGCTTTCATTTATTCCCCGTAACTTTACTTTGCCTACGAACTGAACTTGTTCAATTAAGCTGCAATTAAAGTTGACACCCAACGCACTGGGAGCACTTGACTTCCTCGTAAAACAAGGGAAATATTTCCTCACACAAACTCAAACAACATGAAGTTCATCGTCGGGGACTGCTGGCTGGCTGCCTTGGGCATTATCAACATAGAAATTACAAAAATGCCATTATAATTACTGTCACTTATACACCCACCCACACACTTAGATCTTTTCCACACACATTATCAGTATCAGGAAGGCTGGCGAAGTTCTCATCGGATTTTGGTCGTTACGTTGACTGAGCCATTGCCACAGATTGTCTCAGCCGAGGGGCAGGCTTCCGCTTCTGAATTGCCACTGCCATTTTCCCCACCGCCTCCTGCTGAGGCTGCTAATGAGATGCAAATGCAGTGCAAGTGGAGCAGCCACACGCCCGGCTCCCTTGGCCAGAGCTAAGCTGATTGGTTAGCAGGCTTAAAGTCGACTTGAGTGTCGCGTAAGCCAGTTTACACTGTGCACTGTAAAGCGCTGAATGGGGATTACGCGGTAAAAATTCTTTAACCATATTTCTCTTCCTAGAATGCCTGGCTGTCTGGCCCGCCCCGACTGTCAAGTTCAGGGTCGGCTGTTGAGGAGTTTAAAGTGCACAAACGGACCTTTGGCTAGTGAGTAATTAATGTGCGGAAAAACCTCGCGTTTCGAATGAACTGACAGGTTCCATTATCTTTCTTTCAAAGACTCAAGATTTGAGCTCGAGGAACTCGAACATTTGATTTTCCGGCGACCTTAATTGTGTAAAAATTCATAAATCGTAGCAAGTGACCCGGAGCGTCTTACTTTGGCTGATTTGAAA
Organism: Lissocephala sabroskyi; assembly: GCA_037075105.1. Classification (NCBI taxonomy): domain Eukaryota; kingdom Metazoa; phylum Arthropoda; class Insecta; order Diptera; family Drosophilidae; genus Lissocephala; species Lissocephala sabroskyi. The sequence goes on along the minus strand of JBAMCP010000090.1, from coordinate 60,516 downwards.
GCGAGTCGCTTAAAATTCATGAATCCTCGGAGCCCTGACAATTTGCATGAAATCAGACCTGCGGTGAATTTGCAACCCTTTTCTCCGCCGCACTTTATGAGACTCCTAATTTCAATTTCCCAGCCGCTCTCCCGGGAACTTTTAGTCGGTGGGGGTCTAAATTTTTTGTTTGGTGCCCCGAAATGCAAATTTCATGCACGCGCAGATTAAAATCTAAATTCTATTAGGCCACAAGCGAGGCAAACAAAATAGAAATAAACTTTAATGCAGGGATTTCAATGCGGCCGCAGGGCTTACGGGAAACCCCAAGAAAGCGGAGAAAATTGCCCAAAATTGTCACAGCTGCTGGCACTCGAAACTTCGCCGGAAAGAACCCTCGTCCTCAGCTGCCGGTGACAATGACAAAGCAGGCGCGGCTTCCTGAATTTACTTAGTTCCCACGGCTAAATGGAGACATGCCCACCAACTTCGGGCATAAATCGAAGAAGACAACACTGCGAAAGTTTTCCACACACTCGTTTACAGGTTGGCCAACACGGCGTATGCGCAATTACATTTGAATGGCCAATTAAGTCGGCTGGTGCTGCCGCAACCAGCAAAGTTCAAGGTGGCCGAAACCCCGATTATTAAAATGATTTACAATTGCTGGTTGGACCTTTTAGATTTCGGTTAGGAAAATTTCAACTGCTGTAATTAGACTCGGGAAAATTGCACAAGAACTTCAAGGGTCGCTGGGCCAGTGCCACAAATGGCCTGAAATCAAAGCTCAAACTCGTTGACCACGCAAATTCAGCCGAAACCGCAAATGAAATCAACGCCAACTGTGCGCCTCCGCCTCTCATTGATTGCGATTGGGAGCGTCGAGCGTCCTTTCTGTCATTGTCGAGCGGGCGACGAGTGCGACTGGCAGCCGCGGCTGCAACGCGTTTGCAAATATTAAATAAATAAATAGATGCATTTTGGGTTGTGTGGTGCGGTCTGTTCGCAGGTTCGCAATTAAGGTATTTTCAGTTTGGATCTGGCCACAGGCTGATGCCAAATGCTTTAACCACAAAATGTTGCCAACAGCAGGGACTTTGATTTCCCCGCGTCATTGCAAGCAGCAAACAAAAATATAAAAATGACTAAAATATATAAAAAGTTGTTTATTGTTTTTTCCACGAATTTATTTATTCGGGGTGGGTAAAATGTAAATGGAAAAGACGTTTGACTTTTTGACAGCCACTAACAACTTATTTCGCTTAAAAGACGAACCAAAAATTTATAATATTGTTGCCTTCCAATCGAGACAGAAAGTCTCTCAATGGAGTCAACCGCAGATTAATGCGCAAATCAAACTGCCTCGTCAGAGGCAATTCATTAGAAGCCCCAAGATCAGCGATATAATTAACGAATTAATCTGCTTCCAATGGAATTTTCCTCATTATAAAAGCTTCTCGAGAAGCAAATTGAAAAGATTTATTGAATCACACAGGATTCGTATACGAGAAACATGAATTCTCCGAGACTTTCATAGTTCTTAAGGAAATCTGAAGACTAAGAGTTAGAGTTCTTCCAGGACTCTCTTCACAATTTAGAGCATAAAAAAAGTTTTCAGCTTATACAGTAAATAAGATTTGAGGCTGAATGGATGTTTAGAGAGAGAGAGAGAGGATTCGGCCTCTTGAACACATTGGAGGCTTAATTTGCCCCCGTTGTGGAGGTCTGACTTACCTGGGCGGGGACAAGCACAGCTTGCAGCAAGCAGGCCACTCCAACTATGGCCAACATTTCGAGTCTGGGCTGTGGAACAATGAAATAGACAAACTAATTAACAAGACGGGTATGAAAAAGCTTCGAATTGCAGCACAATGAAGTGGCGAGAGGCCAGAGCTTTGGTATTGAAATGCGGAGCGCGTTCGGCTACTTGAAATTCTTGGCGGGAGACCGACCCGCCGATAATAAAATTCTTGAAATTCGCTGGTCACCATGAGGAACAATAGGAGTCACTCTTCCCCACCTTTCACGAAGCTTGAATCTCTTGGATTTGTCAATGTTTCGTATTTTTGTAAAGACGTCCGTCTGCTTGGGGCAGCCGTTTAGCACTGAGCCGGCGACCGGGCTTAGACTTGAAACTTGAATTCAGCTGACCGACGCGAACGCGAGTGTTCGACTCTCCGACTCTCGACTTGTAATCACTCTTCAACCGGCGAACTGGACTGTCGGAATTTGCATAAGGCCGTCTATTTATAAGCCTAGAAGCTCTCTGGTTCACTGGATTGGATGCGATGCTCTGGTCTGAACCGAAAAATGATAAAGACGCGGTGCATTGGCAGTGGGTGAACCCAGGCTACTGGGCTGCCCGTTGATTGTGCAATGCAGCCGACGGAGTCATGGGGAGGGGAGCTTCCGAAAAACCGGTTAAATTAAATGTATTGCAAGATTTTCTTTGATTTCATTCACTGCGGCTGCATTGCACACAAAAGCTTTTGTTCCGGCCAGCGAATTTTTAAGCCACCGGAGTGGCTCGTTGCGGCTTCTCCTTTGGCAAATTGTTCGCTTCCTTTGCTCGCGGTCGCTTTAAAACTTGGCCAGCGATGCGGGCCAATCGTTGAGGCTCAAGGGTCCTGGCGAAAGAAATTTACACAATAAAAGCGAATCGAGTAAATATGCCCCTCAATGGCCGCCGCTGTCGATTGAAAAGCAACGAACTTTTGCTCTAGAACTGAGTTAAGGGTCAGTTTATTTTCGGCTGGTGAAATTCCATAATCGATTGGCATATTTTTTCCTTTGGCCGTTTGACTTAATTGCCGCTTATTATAAATTCAAATGACAAAACAACGAATCGGAGCCAAATCGCCTGAGCCACGAAAAATCAAACTTCGTTGGCTGCACGTGCCGAATATTTAAATGCGGCTTCGCCCGAAGCATTCGGAATCAAACGAAAGGCCGTAAATAAATGATTAAATGTGCGAAATGTGCACGCCCAATTCACTGCCGGGCAGCGAGCCGTCATCGGATTTGGGCCCGGCCTTTTGCACGGCTCACCGGCTGCGCATTTGGCGCGTGGCGTCCCAGAATTTCGAGGCCCACAAAAACGGGGAGGCAACCGTTTTGTCATCTAATTATCAAATCAGCAGAAAACTTACAAAAATAGACGACCCATTAAATGCTACAAATTCATTTACTGAGCAGTCCTTCCAACGGTTGACTTGACTTCCCTGGGCAATTCGGGGTTGTTCACTGGCATTTTTAAGGAACTGGGAAATGACGAATTGATTTATGTTGTTTACCCAACGGCCATCCAGATTGCGAGTTCGTATCAGGAATCACAGGCATTGTTATCTCCATATTCAAAGCTCGTAGGTTCAACCATGTAAATTATTTTAAATGAGAAACATATGAAATTTGTATTGTGTTTTGTTCAGCTTTAAGCCAATTTATTAAAGTTAATTGATAATAATTCCATTAGTAAATCCAGATGTGCATTTTAATATATAAATATTGCGCTTATTTTGTGCTAAATATTTTTTTATTATTCATTTATTTTGCGGTTAATAAATGTTTTAAATAAAACGATTTTAAAGCGGGATAATTGAAATGCTCTCGAAAGTAGGCTTTATTTTTGCACTACCTTCGGTATTCGTAGTAAAAACAAAGCCGTCTTTTAGGGCAGTGCTTAAAGCACCCGAATGATCTCCACGGCGGCTGAAATCATTTTTCAGAATTTTTTAAAGCCTTATTATCTTTTTATAGGATACGTACAAAAGAGCTTTAACCGTTTTGTAGCCCATTGATACGATTTAACATTACTGTTTCAATATTTAAATTCAAAATAAGAAGTATACGAGGTATAAATATTCAAAGTAAGGAAACGATTGGGTAATTTAATTAGAAATGAGAACGCATAGGAAAAGGAGGGGAAGAAGTGAATGAGGGGGGGGAAAAAAGAGTTTAGCCATTGTCAACAAAAGTGACGACCTCCAAAAATGACCTTGAGCTGAAGATAGAAAATAATTTTCTAAACTTTGGTTGAGTTTTTGTTTATTTTGTGTGTTTTTTCCTCACATTAAATTTGTTGACAAACTTAAGAGCTAACTTTATTTAATTCCCTATGACATAAATAACGGTATTCTAGACTTACGAACAACAGGTTCACAAATATCACAAACAAACTAATCTAACGTGGATGTGCACACATCAAACACCGAACACCGGCCAAATGGCCGGTCAAATGCAGGAAACACACAAAAAGTGCAGGAACCACGAACAACTTCCAAGCTCACGCACACTCGCCGGTAAGGGGCGGCGAACGTGTTTTAGCGCTCCCCGCTTAAGGTCAAAGTTTAATTAAACCTAATTGTTGAAAGTTGCGATTGGCACTTGAACTACGCCAATTCCTCTCGCATGGGGGCGTTGGCCATGGTCAGCGGAGGCGTTCGCTGTTGGCTGGTGGCCGAGCCCGTTGGCAATCGCATGCCTGCCGCTCCGACCCCGCTGATGAGGGGGGCGGCAGACTTTTGCACATCCGGTGCCTGCCGGTAGCTGCCCGTTAGTCGGCCCACCAAGTTGTTGACGGCCCGTAGCGTGGAAATGGGAATCTGGTGGGGAGGATCGAAAATAATCCAATCAAATTCATCGAAACACAAACTTTAAATTAAAATTGTAAATTCTATAGCGCGGTAAGCTCTTCATTTAAACACACTTACATCGAAAATGCTGTCAATTAACGGGCGAAAGCTGAAAAGCGGATAGCCGGACTCCACATTGCTGCTGGCGGAAGCGGCCGAGTTGCCGTTGCTGCCGGCCAAGCTGCTGAGCAGCAGGGCCGCGTTCTGTTGCAGGTTGTTGCCGCCGGCGGTCATTTGTGGTCGCTGCGGCTCGTAGTGGACAGCAAAGTCCTGGCTGGGATAGAGCAGCAGGTTCTGCACGGGCGGCAGGGGATGCAGCAAACTCTGAAATGGCGGGGACAACAACAAAATGCAGTTTTAATTAAAAAGTTATGGCTAGTATCAAATGTGTCCGTATTGAGGTTGGCGGCTGGCGTGTGAGTCGCAGTTTAAAGTGAAAATTTTAATTGCTCAGACGCCCCGTTACGGCTGGATGGCCGACAATTGAGCGGACAGCATTAATTTACCGCCCAGCATTTTTGGCCGGCAAATTGAGAGATGAATTTACTTACATCGTTGACCAGGACAATCTCGTTGCGGTGTCCCCTCGCATAGCCGGTGACTCGCGTGAATTCGGTGACCAAATGCGACATGACCACCAGCAGGACAAACCAAACAAACCGATCCATGGCCGTGATTATAATCTGGAAAATTCAATTAAATTGCCGGTTGGCGGCCGGCGCTGGTTAGCGACTGAATAAAATCAGCTTGTTGAATAAATTAAAACGCACATCATTATTGAAAGTCATTGTAGCTGCGGGACGTGCGATTGGCAAATATTTCAATTCAATCCTCCGATACTTTCAACCGCCGCTCCAGCTGCATTGATCTTGGCCAAAGGCAATTAAACGCCGCAACTCTTTATGGTTGTCCCGGGCGCAAAGTCAAGCGCAGCTAGCAGCCAGCACCACCGACACTTAAAATAAAAAAAAAAACTCTTCAAGCGCGCGCCCAAGAGTCGGCGTCTAAGCTGCACGTTGGTTGAAAGCGTTCTGAGGCCGAGACGAGACCGGCTTGCTGGCTTAGTCCGATCGCGTAAGTGTGCCACAAACATATCAAGTTTTCTCGCAGCAGCCGTTGCTGCTCCCCCGGTTTGTGTGGGCTTGGTGTCCGCCCGCCTGCTCGTGGTGATGGTGGCATTTGGAGTCAGAAAATGTGGACCAGCACAAGGCCAACCTGGCGTGTGGCCGGCTGGCGATGTTGCTGGTGTTGGGGCTTTTGCAGCTGCAACAAGTTCTCCCCAGATCCGTCTTGGCCAGCGGTAAGGCGCTTTGCATGATTAGAATAGCAGACGGGCGAACGGACGGACGGGCGGACTTCTAACAAATTGCCCCAACTAATTAAGTTCAAAGGTCGCGCAGGCCGCACTTGGAGTAACTCCAGTTTAATGGTTATTAGGGAGCCTATTTCGCTGGTTTGTTTGCTTGTTTAACGACGTCGCCCAACGAGCCATGACAATTGACAGGCGGCACTGACTTTGTTGGCCCCGCCCCGCCGCCTTCGTGTTGCCAACTCTTCTTCCCACCGCTCGGTGTCTAATTATTCAAACGTTTAATTCGCTTTTTATTTGCGTAGTTTTTTAAAGATTCTGGCCGAGCCTTGACACAGTTCAATGCAGCGGAACCCAAAGCGCTCGGCAATTAAAATCCACAACACAGAAATTAAATAATTAACGGTGGGACGAACAAACATCTCCGCATGACAGCCCTGACCCTTGTCAAGATTAAGGAAGGCTAAAATCTCCAACCAACCAACCAACCAACAAAAACAAATTCTGCAAATACGACTGTGAATTTGTGATTGCGACTTTGATTTTTCTCGGCTTGATAAGCGAAAACGACGACGTCGACAACCTAAAACAAAAGCCAACAACGATTCTCTGGCCGGCAACGGTTAAATGCTTAAAATATGAAAATTCATTTAGGAAATGCATAAATCAACTCGGTGATTCACTCGACCGGTAGCGGTCGGAAATAAATAAAACATTTGAGCCGTAAAAAAACAGAGCCGAGCTTGCCGACGGCTAGCAAATGTTTAAATGAATATTATGTCAACTGTCACTGGGGGATTCGTTTTAAATTCACAAGCCAAATGCCCTGCACATCTTCAAATCCTTTATAAAGTCCTCATATAAGTAAAAAAGATGGATTCGCGGCTATTTTGTTTCTTATTTGGAAGCAATGCCAAAACTGCTTGTACACTTTATCCACAGCTCTAACAGATTTAAAGAAAGTCAAATAACTGAGAAAATACCTAGTGTGTCAGAAATATTCACAAGAGCAAAACAACTACACCCAGTTGTTCAAGAAAATTTGTAGAATTTAAATTAATTTGATTTCGATTTGCCCAACAAACAATATCGGCATTTCTTGCCCTCCGGCTTGGATTTCTGGTGTCGGCCTATTAAATGGGCATTTAACGTGCTGGAGAGAATGAATATTTGCCCATTGAATAAATAGTTGTAAATAGTTGATCCGCTTTTTGATTTATATGCAAAAGTTTTCTCGGCCGCATTCCCAAAAATACCGGCCTCAAAAGTGGGCCCAAAATGCATTTTACTTGAAACTCTATTTGCATAACACAAATAACCACAAAAAAACCCACAAATACCATCTCGCCAACACACAATATCGCCGGTCGGAGATGCCAACGGGCCAGAGAAGCCAGTTAGTTCATTCCAAAGAGCGAACTAGTTCCAGTTCTGCTACAATTGTGCAGACCAGATGTATGCAATTTGTATTTAAAACCCAATCAGATTTCCCCAATATCAAATTTATTACGTTGTTACCAATGTGAATGTGGTACTCAAATTTGATTGCTGCTTGGAAATTAAGCTGTAACCATGGAGAATATTAGTCAATCTTAGGTTGTAAAATTCTACAACGGATCATAAACTCCCAGGGAACTATGCATTGCAGTGGCCGATTTTTATTCTCCCAGGGCCGTAATGAGCAGTTAAATTATGATTGGAATAATCAGAGTTAATCATTCTCAAGAATACTCTTTGTCCATAGCCTAAGCTTCGACTCTTCAGCTAGATATGATCTTCAAGGAATCAGGCATCTATTTGGGCAGCGCGCGGACTTGATAACTGCCAAAATGTACAATCAAACTACTCGAGCAACGGAACCGAAGAGCTGATTGAGAATCTTTTTCGAGCAGTTTTGGGCATCTCTGAAACGTTCACAGAGGCAAACACAAGCATTGAGCGGTGCGATGGACTTACCGCAAAAGTAAACCAAGCACCGCAACCTACCCAAACCCACATTGGAATATTTTGCAACTTTTACAGCCATGGACCGAACTTGGGCCCCCAACCGCTAGCGCCAGTAGCTGTGCAGTTCTGTTCTCTTCGTCTGCAGGCTTGATTGTTTATATAGAATATGCAAATTGAGGCGACCGTCGCAATGTTGTTGTTTGAAACGCTTAGCCGCCGGCTTAGGCGCATGCATAACTGATCACCTGTGGCTGCTTTACGGCCACTCCGGCGGGGGTCTATTCCGGTCAGTGAGGTGCCACAAATTGAAGTGAATTTGTGGCTGTTTTATGGGCTAAGCAAATTGACTGATGGCTTCCATCTCCGCCGGGCTAAGTAATTGAAATTGTCGAACAATTGCTGTTTAATTGTCAGGGCCGCCAGACGATGGGACGTACTCGAATGTGCAGCCTCGGCAGTTTCTCTTTAATCCGAAACTGTTGCTGGTGGCTTAGGCCGCCAATCAGCCGGCCAGCAGTTTGGGTGTCTAATTTTATGACGACTTGTCTGTTTGCCGCGTAAAAATCTTTTTGTTATTTTTCTTAAAACTTTGGCAAATATTAGAAGAGCAAACAGTCGGAGGAGACCATCGGGCCCACCAACCGACCGGACCCCTGGGCCTGAAATACAACACATGCAAACAACAGCAAAGCTCCACGCTCAGGGACACATTTGCGGATTGAGGAGACGAAATGAGGAACGTCTGGCAGGATGTGCATTGCCCTTTTGAGTGGGTGCGTGTGTATGTGAGATGCCAAGTGGAAATCAAACAACGATTTCACACACGCATACGAACTGTAAACAACAAAGGAAAGGTGCGGCAGTCAACGGCCTTTGAATGCTCTTCTTATGAAGGCGATGAGGATCAACAAGGCTTTCTGCTTAAGGACTTAAGATCTCTTCAACTTTCAGTGTATTTCTTTTCTTGGCCTAGTTTTTCATAAATTTAAAATATACCACTAAAGAATAAAGACTACAGAAGTTTTCTAGAGTTTCAAAGATTTTAAAGAAGGATTTCGTTTTTCTGAAATTTAAATCTCATTAATTCTGTTGATGGATATTTGACATAATTAAATTCCTCCAAACATTAGTTGATTCAGAAATCGCTCGCTTTGAGTTTGACATTTCGGGATTCACTGAGTTTTGTGGAGAGTTTTTCATGGTTTTCCATAAATCGGACGACTGACTCGCAATTTTCTGGAGAGCATGTGCACACACAATAAAAATGGCGGCAGTAAAAGTTTCATCAACTCGAAGAGCAGCCGGCCGTGTCCTGCCTCAACCGCCGCAGTGCCCACGCAGCTTTTATGTCGGAGCCTCCGACAACTGCTGTTTGTTTAATGTCAATAAGTGTTAATTTTTGTTTGCAGGGTGAGCAAATAGGTGCGATATGAATAAATACCCAAGAGATAAACAGACCGACAAAAATAGAGGACTTGGCGCGGCCCCCAGTTAGTGATTCCCCGTGGAGGACTCTTTGTGTTTTTTGGCCGTCTGAGTTTTGGTTTGGGCTCACCGGTATTTAATGCATAATTAAGCATGTATTTCCATAGTATGTTTCTAATTTTAGCTACTGAACAGACAGCCGAGCCAAATCGCCCCTTCGTTGGACCGGCAAACTGAGATTTTTGTTCATTGTTGCGTTTGTTGGTGGGCCCGGTGGGCCGGTGGGAAGACCAGAAATGAATACTAATTTCATTCAAATTATGCGAAAAATGCCGGACTGTCGCTTTGTTGGATTCTCGAGTAAAAGTCGTGAAAAAGCAAAAGTTGACGAAACAGTTAAAAACAAAAAACCAGTTATAAATTTCTGTTGCCGTCGGTTATTCAGATTTTGTTTATGCGCTAATTGTTTTCATTCCCGCAGATTCGTTTCGAGGGCTGGATGTGCTAATTTCCCTAACCCAGGCCCACCAGCCCGCTAGCTCGGCCGGTTATCAAATCGATAATTTTCAGCACTAAGGCTCCTGGGAGCTTCTGCTATGTAAATTTTGCCTTCCACTTTCAGCTAGGCGGCGGTGTGGGACATTAATCAATTGGCTGTGAGCTGCCGAATTTTTTGTATTTTTGACGCTGCCTTGTTTCGTTTCGAGTGCTGTTGGCCTTTTTTAATGAGGCAGCGCGCTAATTAGCAGCCCAGGCAATCGTAGAGTGAGTGCTTCAAGTGCCAGCTCTCTTCCCACGAGAAGCGGCGCAAACCGCCAAGAATAAAAGCCACTTTGGCCAAAAGGAAAGAACGAATGGACGGGCCGACCAAAATTCTTGACTTCTTGACTTGGCAAAGCAGGAAGCGTTTCTCGTTTGCCGATCTCTTCACTCACCTCGTTGGTGATGTGAACGTGGCGGGCCACCATTTCGACGGGGGGCAAAAGAACCAACAAATCCGAACCAAACCGCAATGAACTCGAGAACCGCTCAAAACCGCGATTGCTTGCAAACTGACGGCGGCCAGCGCATGTGCGGCCTTTAATCTGCCCGAATGCTCGACTGCCCGACTGGCTGTCTGGCTGTCTGGCTGTCTGGCTGCTGCACTGATCAGTCGTGAATGAGGCGAGGTGAGGCGAGGCGTCAGTGCAGTTGAATCCGTGACGGTCGTTGGCTGGCTGGCAGAATCGCTCTGGAGCGTGGCTTTCTTCTGGCCATCTGGCAAACTGGTTTAAGCCGTTACAGAAGAAAAGCACAAGTAATGAGAGTTTGGCCGATTGGACGATTGAAAAGTTGTTGGTCCACTTTCGACGACCCAGTTGCTCGGGGAACCAGTCCCAAAAGAATCTCAGTCGAGATACCAATGGCATTGGCCATGAATAGCCTAGAAAAAGAATTCGAAACGAGGCCTCAAATAAATGCAGTTCACTGAACTGCCCCACTGCAATTAAGTGCATAACAAGTTCACTCGACATTGCCATCCAAAAAGTCATTAAAAAGCCTGCTGAGCGGGACCCACAAAGCGGGGGGTTCAAGTTTACTAGTTCACCTTATGACGCTGACCGAGTTTCCACGGCCCGGGCGGCATCAATGCCACGACGAGAAGCTGAAGTCAGCTGTGCTACTCAACGACCGACGACTACCTCGTGGGGTTCTACATTCACTTAACCCTGTGGATAGGCTCGGCTTGCTGGCTAGAAACGCGGGCGGACGGGAATCTCGCGCTGATGACTTCACAGCTGCAGACCATGATGACGGTGATTAAGTTGGCAAATGATATGCATGCCTCGACAGCCGGCAGCCGACCCAGCAACACCAAGGTAACCAGAGCAGCGAAGACACCGGAACTTCCTTGAACTCGCGAGCGAGTGGCTGGCTGCCCCGCAAATTGCCGAAAGAGTTAATAAAACAGTAGCAAAAACAACCTGGCAACGAAGAGCGACGTGTAATGAATATGCAAAGAAACGAAAAGCAGGCCCTAATGGCCCGTTGACAGCTGCTTTAGAGGCAGGAAGCAGAGGTGAGGTCGGCTTAACATGGGATAAATGTCAATGTGGACTTAAAGTTGGCTGCGCTACACTTTTATTTATAACGGGATTGACTATTTCGGAACGGGCAGCCGCTCATCTGGGAATCGATTAATCGATTAGCAGACCTTTGACATCCGGCAAATTGATCATCTTCTGAGTCACTGGGCACGTTGCGCCCTGTGCCCTTGTCTGCCCATCTCATCGAGTAAACATCTATAAGTAAAACAATTTGCCTCCGATGGCGATGACAGGCAGTCAGACAGCGAGGCAAACAATTCAAAAATTCGTTTTGTTTGCCACCCCCACCCACACCCATGGGAGCAGTGCTGGGTCGGGGTACAGGGGGTGCCTGGGAACTGTTTGCCAATTTAACAAATTGCGAATCGACATAGACATGATAGCGAAAGAGACGGGGAGAGATCAGAAAGAGGTGGCCAAAAATGCAGTCCACAGTTAATGACCCTAAACTTGAACTACATAGAAAGCGAAACAACAAAGGAAATAGCATGAAATTGAATTGAATTCAGCCGGCTGAGTTGCCGGTTGGCTACCCCGTCCTGCCTCGGAATCTTGGCTCTTTATGCTGACAATGCATAAAATTTGAATAACCAAATAACCGAGAGTCTCCAACCAAAGCAACAACAACGACGGCGGCCACCGCGTTTGGGGGCAGATAAGCGGCCAACGGTTGTGCACCTTTTGGCTGGTCACACTTGTCCGTTGTTGTTATTGTTGTTGTCGACCTAACAATGAGCCAAAAAAATAACACAAACACACCGACACACAACCACACACACACACAGCCGAAGCGAGCACGCTTACAGCTTAGCGCCGCGAGCCCCTGACATTGCTCAGGGTCAGCTTTATATTTGATTACCTGTTTTGCTTTTATATCATTTTTCTTCTTCTCCACACACAGCTACTCACCAACTCTGTGTGCGTGTGTGTGTGTGTGTGTGTGCTTTTGTCTTGGTCTCTCCGCTAGACTCCGCTTTAGTCATTTGCTCCATTGCTCCGGTTTCTTTGCCTCCCAGCGCTGCCGCGAACGTGAACTTTTTGCGGAAAACGCAATGCCCGATAATAGCAGACACAAAGGTGAAGGGGCAGTCCAGCTGCTTTTAACACGTGCAAGCTTCAAGAGTCAGTCAAAGATAAGCGCCCAAAATCAATGTGATTATCAAAGCACTTGCAGAGAAGACAACCAGCCAAAAGAAGGCGGCTACACGGCAGGGCGTGGGTTCGGCTTTGCGGCTTTCTGCCGTGTGGGCTCCATTAAAGAAGCCTCAATTTGCGGCATTAGAGCAATTATTTCGAAATGATTCTGGAGGCAATCTTAGCAAAGCTTGGCGAATTTCAATTCAGTGCGAAGCCGGCAATTAGAGGAGCAATCAAAATACAGCTACTTTTGGCGTAAGTACAGTCAATCAAGAAGTGATACTACAATTAAACTATCCAAATTTGATGGGCGGTGGAAGTGGAGGAAGAAACGGAAAAGTTAAATCAACCTAGTAATTAATCGCATTCACTGCCAAACACGCCACCCACTCACCGCATCGCGCAGATGGCCGGGTGGGTGGCTGGGCTTTTGTAATTGCCTGAAGCGCCACAAAAATGGCAACCACTTAATACTCATATAATCAAAGTAATTAATTCCCATTAATACAAATACGCCCCACCGGTGTCCCCCGCGTTGTTGAGCGGCGCACGCGACACAAAAGTTGCCTAATTAATGCGCATAATTAATTTTACATATGCAAAAAGTGGGCAAATTAAATAAATAAAAGTAAAAATAGTTGGGCTCCCTCACAAGAATTGACTGGCATAAATTTAATTACTCGGTTCAAAAGTGAATAAAAAGTGCGGCACGTGCAGTTGGAAAATACCTGGAAACTGCAAATTCCCCGTGTTAATTTCCTCCATGTAACAATTCCGCCAACTAACTAAAAGAGGCTGCCTTTAATCCTGGGAAAGTTTTGAAAAAACCAAATTTAAAATAACCCACTTCAAAATAACCAAAGCCAGCTGAATTTTATTCCTTCACAGACCGCTAATGGCCCTTTAATAAGGGTCTGTAATCTGATTAATATTCCATTTTATCCGCATTAACTTTGATTATTTGTTTTAATGCTTTACACCCTAAAATATTTAATAAAAATATTTTAGTTCTCTACTCCAACTTTGATTTGCTCTTGTTTATTTCTAAGTTGGAATTAATTAACGTTGGCTTACGTTCCTCAAAGCTGCCCAAGTATACTCAAACCCTAAGGTACGGCTTAAGTATTATGTCATCCCCACTTGAAAGTATTTTGGATTAGAAAAGCAAACAGGCTGCTCAGAAAACAGTAAGCCCACAGGGAGGGCAACCAATTAAATTATTCAGCAGATCTTAATTCTGTCCGTAGCTAAAATGATTTGCTGTTCTCGGCCACAAACAACTATCATATTATACCCATGTACCCTCGGGTTCGGCGTATAAAAAAACGTGCAATGGTAGCCAAGCCACCTGTGGTTTGCCCAGCAAACGTGACTCCTGGAGTTGCACTGCCTTAATTGGCCCATAAACTTTAAAGGTTCGCCGGCATTTGAAGCATTTCACTTGACTAAATAAGCAAATTTTCGCTTCTGCTGTTTGCGGTGTGTTCAATGGCAGTCCAAGTTGATTGCAAGGGGTTTGTCAGTCATTGGAGGAAGCGTTCCCCGTTTCTGACTCTCGATGAGGAACCCCGCTGTTCACTATTTACCTAATTATAAGCAGTTTGGCACGCCAAACTGACAAGTCAACAAAACCGAAGGTGCGCTCCCGTCCCCCACAATCGAAAGGCTTTTACAGGTATTCAAATTATGAGGCTTGCCAGCTGCTCAGTTACCCACCGCCCACTGGAAAATCAGACGCTATGCTAATTCAGCCCCTTGGCAATAGTCTCGTTATGTTCTTCCAGTACATCCACTCAGTTGACTGTTGATAAGGTCATAAAAACACTTCCTAAAAATAGCCCTCGGTCTTTTTTTTGGTGCACCGGTGGTTCTAATTTAGCGGCGGTTCGGCTGCGTGACGCAGTCCAATCAGAGCGTTGCGCATGCGCCGGCCACTCGCCGTTTCCGCCCTCCGGCGGGTGGGACGGAAACGGGCTCGTTTATGCCTCATTGAGTGAGTGGGCCCGATTTGCATGCGTCCAACGCACTCAGCGACGTTCGCGATGACGCTTGTCCCCCTTTTTCGGTTGGCGTCTGGGCCGAGCGGTCGACCGGTCGGCTAACTGCCGTACGCGCCATTAAGGCCGATCCAAAAATAACAGATTTCCGATTGACTGCAGCTGTAAATTTCAACTTCTAAAACGCCTCGAAATGAAGGTATAAATTACTCTTGCAATACCCGAATTCGGGTTGTCCGAATGAACGTTTATTTCTGCTAATGAAATCCCATTTGGCTTATTAAGTTTCAAAGAGTTGAATTCGAAAAAGCAGTAGAGCATTTAATTGAAATGAACTTAGCTCTTCCAAGGGATTAAATTTTAGTCAAATAATTGATTCCAATGTCGATTATTTTGGTTGTTTTTACGTTAACATTGCTTAATGGAAAACTCTTTGAAAGGAATTGTGAATTCTCAAAGTGGACAGTGGTTTTTCTAATGGATCTGCTAGAGGACGGAATTGTGTTTGTTAAGCTTTTATCGGATAATTGGTTAGTGTCTATAAAAATGCCAGTTTATTATTTAAATTCCACGTGAATCAAATTCATTCAAACGTAGGCTACCCAGTTTAATCAGTTGATTGTGTCACATTTATAAATTATTCATTTCATTTGGAATTCTTACAGCGCCACTGAGTTTTTACTTTCATTTCTCGTCCCTCCGAGCGACTGTTGCGTAATTGGTATTCTCCATTTAAAATTAGAATTTCAAAATGTTCCCTCAAACATCTCCCAATGATAAATGGGCCGGGCCCAAACAAAACCACCGGCAACGAAAATAGAGAAACAAAGGCAAAAAAAAGTACTCATCAGATGCGCCAAACATATGCAAATGAGTCCCCAAATAGAGTCGCCGGGCCGCTTGCCGTTCACGAGAAAATTTATAGCCGACTTTTGATATTAATTTGTTTTTTTTTTTGCGGAATCCTCTGCACTCATAAAACAAAAAACGTAAGAGTATTTCATTTTCGGGCTATAACAGAAAGACGCCTGGTTTATAATCAGTTTAATCTGATCCTTCCCTGGTTTTTAGGTATTCATTGCTAATTTTATGGCCTCAGCTGAGGGAAGTTTCCTGGCCGACCTTAGGCCAAGAGACGAAAGAACGTAGAACCTCTTTACAGGGTATTTAAGGTACTGCGTATTGAGTAAATTTCGTTTTATTTTTGTGCGCAGTGAATCATGCCGAATACACTCATGAGTACCCCTCGCAAAAACTAAGTGTTTTCCGGACTTGAGTTATATTTAATTGCTTGTCAGCCCGGGCCCCAGAAGTGGGCCCTCCCTCCGCACAGTTATTGAGGTCATAACTCCAAGCCGCCCCTATCTGGGCAGTAAATTTGGAGAACCACAAGTATTTTGGGTCGTCAAGGGACCGACCACATTTCGTGCGGTTTGCCCCCAAGAGAATACAAATCAAGTCTATGACTTTCATTATCGGAAGACACAAATTGTTATGCCAAGTAATTTAAGGGCGGCTTGGCTTTCAATTTGACACAATTTTCAATTCACAGACTTCCATTAACCCACCTTGTCCAATTGGCTGCGTCTTTCAATCATCTTGCTGGGTTGTTTTTTTGTTGACTGAGTTTCTGCGACGACGGTGAATGAATCGAAAGGGGCAAACTTTGATTGCCTTTTGGTCCTTTCGCTGCTGCAATTCACTGCAATTTTCTTCCACTGATAATTTTAATTTCCGCGCTTCCCGACTTCTTTTACTTTCTCTCGCGAATGATAACGAAACGAAACTCTATTGAAAACTCCACTCGAATAAAAGCCACACAGAGCGGTAAGGGATTCGTCAAGAGCCGCCTCGAACGCCTCGACCGTCTCGTTTTGTTTGAAATTCGCAACTGAATACTTGAACGTATCTTACAGATACTCAAATAAGCCAAGCCGGCCCGAGCTGCGGGCCGGGCTGTTTGCCTGCTTGGCGGGTTTCTCGTTTCGTTTTCGGCGCTTGACGTGTTTGCTTTAGATCCACCGCAAGGGGAAAGAAGACGGGTGTAGAGGCGGATCGACTGCCCGTTGGCTCAGCTGTTTTGGATCGACTGGTGCGCGTGCGCAGTTGGCTTTTCGTAACCACAAGACCCAACCGCCGACCAGAGGGGCCAAAAGTGTGAAAAGCCATGCTCGACTGGCCGACTCGGCGGACGGGCGGTTGAATAGCCGGTTGATTTTCCCACCGTACTTTCTTTTCCGCATGTGCCGTAATCAATTGACATCTCTGCCTTTCGGTGATTGATACAAAAGTGGCAGCTTTCGCCAGACAAACCCCCTCGATTTTGGGCAAATACTCCGCCCACTAGCGGTCCCGACGACTGCGACTGAATCACTCGGCGGCAACACGTAATTCTGCCAATATTAGCACCACAAATTTGCAATAGCTCACCTGCTGCCTGTTGGCAATTAGTTCGCGGCCGCTGCTAAATGTTTTTCACTGTTTAGCTTTGGTTCGGCTTCCGACGGAATTTGAATGTGGCTTGTTCGGTGATCGCTTGGACGCCTCGGTCTGTGGACCGATGGCTTGGGCCATAAATTTTTATAGGTTTTTCTATACGTCAATATCGATGAGAAAATTACCAATTCCTGGTGCTAAACAGAGCGCAACTGTTGACCTGATCGATTGGCAGCAAATCGCCTCGCTTTGCCCTGCAATTAAGCCAAAATCAAAATGGGCCAACTTTAATTCAATAAGACTTGGCCGTGTGACTTCGATGGAAGTTTCTGGAGTTTAATTCACAGCCAGCAATAAGCAAATAAATTTGTACGTGGGTCCTGACGTTCTGGTCCGGCAGGCGGCATAATTGGTCGGCACCGTACGTGCTTCTATTTTGTAAGAAGCCAGAGGCGAATGGCTCCGAAATCGGCAACCGCATGTTTGGTATCCTCGGGCTGCTGACCCAGCCCCCCATCTGCCTGGCCCTGGATTCCACAAAGATGAATGAGAAGCAGGTCGCAGTGGGATGAGGAGGGCTTAGCAAGGTGCCCAGATGACGAAATCAAATTGGAGAGGTCGATGGGTCGACATCCCAGGGCGTGGTTGACACACACGTGCCTCCGCCCAACTCAATTATGCCCAGTTGTGCACGCCCCAGTCGCCCTGAGTTACCCGCATCTAAAGCAGCATTACAAATTAGAGACGAAAGGACTTGCCCAACCCAAGAAGAGTCCTCGAACAGCCACAAACTGTTCACAAGCGCAAATCGTGCTAGTTAACTCGGACTGGATGCAGCCAAAATGCAGCTGACACTCGACAGTTGGCCGGGTGGTCATTCCATTGTTTGATTGATACTGTTAGGCAACTGAAACCGAAATTGAGGCTGGCTCAGCTTGATGGCCTGAGTGGGGTCCGACATGCAAGGCATTTGGACTGAAGAATCGCAATCGGCAACTAGCAGCTAACTGGAGGTTATTGCGATACTCAATTGGTTCTGTCGGTTGGTCAACGGCTGGCGTGATTTCTTCAAACTGTTCGCATTGCTAAAGTGAAATTGCCCTCAAAAATGCTTTACAACTTGCTAAAGTCGAAGATGAAACGCAGCCATTCAGCCGTCCTCTCGACTCTGCTTTGATATCCCAAGAACTCAGTTCAGAAAATAGTTAATCACCCAAAAGTTGTTTTTTTCTCAGAGCATTTGAAGAAATCGGAAGAGCCTAGCAGTCAAAAATGGGGTCGGCGACCGGACAAAGAAGTAGGTGGGTAGGAAAAATCAAAAATTTAGCACTGTAATACCTTTGTAAATTAAACTAATCACATTTTTGGACCCTCACCCTACGAATCTTTAAAGTAGAAACAGCTGATCGAGGCTCTTCTATCCGCCTAATCGTTAGATTGGATTTACTCTGTTCAATTGGAGACGCATGTAGACGAATTTGATATCAAGATACATCGCGCTTCGTTTTACATGATACAAAACTAAGCAACAAGTTCTTCAGAATTATCTAAAGAATTATCTATCTGAAGTTGGACGCATAAGACTGTTCCGTCTCTCTTTTTCTGCGCTTCTCCTCCCTGTTCTCGCGCTTGAATCTGGAAGAACAAAGCCATCAGCTGGCCTGCGACGGTATTGTTCCCTAAATAGGACAATCTTGCAGCCCTCGATCCTGAAATGCCTGCTTAGTCGACAGCTTCGTCATATATGTAGTGATGCAGAGGGCCCAAAGGAGCTTCTTCAGTTGCTGAAATGTCGGATTTCTTAGCAATTGGATGCTAAATGAAATGAATAGATTTTGAACGATACTTCAAGTCGAAAAGACGCTTAAAAATTGCATCATCATTGTCGGCAGTGCTATAAATCTTTCGGCTCAGGCATTGTCTGTCGGTACTTCATTATAAGCTGACCAAAAGTGAGGGAAAAAAGTAACTAGAGATTGCTATCGAGAAGAATAAATGGATTCGAGCCGAGCTGATGATCGCAAACTCGAAGATAGCAGGGAATTTGTGTTCATTTCGCTATAGTCGAACATTTCTGCTGATGGATGGCTGTCAAGACAATAAGAAGTGGGATTTGGCTTAGAATCGGTGGGGTTAGAAAAGAAGCCTCGTCCCAGTCATATGAATATTTTGGCCAGTCCAATGAGTCGCTACGCTCTGACGGCCACGATGATCGCGAAATTGCTTTTAAATTGCTGACCGACTGGCAGCGGACTGGCTGTCGGATTCATGTAATTTTGTGTCATTTTCCAACGACGATCTTATCTTTGTGGGCCTGGGCCATGTGGCGACAAGCGGACTGGCCATTTGGGTCCATCTTTGCGGTGGAGTGCGCAATCGGGGGGAAATGTCAAGGTCGCTGGGCCGCAAAATTAAATGCAATAACGACAACTGAATTGCTGGTTGCGCTGCTTCAATTGACCGGCCCTAAATACTTGGCCCACACAAACATTTAATAGTTTACGGTTTCAATGCGAATTCAACGTGTTTTGTGGCCAACAACTAAATGCCCATAAAAGAGAATTTCGATAAAAATGAAATTTTCCAGCAATGATTGCAACAGGATTTCCCACACTTTTGCACCCGTCGGCGTGTGTTTTTGCCTGAGTGTGTGTATTTTTATGTTGCCAATATTCCATTTCGGCAGCACTGAGCAGATTATGTGGTCCGTTATACGGAGGTTCATGTAAAACTTTGTGGCACATTGAACACCGCAGACAAAATGCGAGGGGGTGGCGACGGGTGGATGGTGGGTAGAGAAGAGGAATCGATAGTTTCGGGCCATGATAAATGCACTGACGAGGGGAAGCTCGAACGGCCAATTGGTGTCCACAATGCGATCAAAATTTACGGTGTGTGATTTTTTGTTGAACGGCGCTTTGCTTTTTTTCCCTTTCGTCTGCCCCTGCACACGCGCCGGCCTGATCAACGACAATAACAGCTGAAAGGA
The DNA here is from genome assembly GCA_037075105.1 of Lissocephala sabroskyi. NCBI lineage: Eukaryota > Metazoa > Arthropoda > Insecta > Diptera > Drosophilidae > Lissocephala > Lissocephala sabroskyi. The sequence goes on along the minus strand of JBAMCP010000090.1, from coordinate 40,579 downwards.
ATTCAAAATGGCCAATTTTTTTTTGTAACTACAATTCGTAAAATTTTTTACATATTTCCTGCTCACTTTTTAGGGAATTTTATTTCTACTACTTTTTTGCAGCAGTCCGACAAAAAAGTAGTATGGACAAGCGCCGGAAATTGTAGCATACTTTCGGGCAGCCACAAAAAGAAACATTACAATTGTGTTTTTTTCCGCTCTTTCTCCGATTTCCTTTAAGATTCAATGCATTTTTATATAACCAACGTGGCTAACCCAACTACCCTTGCTGGCCCTGCACTTTCGTGCCTCTTCCTTTTAGAAATTTTGTTCGGCAACAATTCACCACTTACGCCAAGCCGTCCCTTGTAGCTGTGGACCCGCTCTGTCGTGGGATTCCTTGTCGCATGATTGGAAAAGGGAGGCATGGTAACGGCCGCGCAGAGCAAAAAGGGCGGGGGAGAGTGGCAGTGTGACCCAACGGGTGCTAAAATGACATGGCTCATTTAACTGAAAATCACATTAGAATGCGTTAAAAACACATTAAATCACACGTTATCAATTTCATGGGCAGGCTGAAATTGTATGCCTCAATGGGCGTTGGCGGCGGTGGTCATAGGCGGCAACACACACACACACACAGTCGGCTGCCCGCATAAGCCGCCATCACACTGTGTTATTGTCGTTGGCTCAACAATACACACACACACCCGCACACAAGCCATGTAAGCCATGGGCGGAAAGCAGCGTCAGCAGAAACGTTGTCATCATCGCCGTAATCATCATCATCGGCAGCGGCAGCGGCAGCGACGGCAGCAGCAGCGGAAGCGCCGGAAGCAGGGGCGGGGCAGTGTCGCCGTTGTCATCATTGACGGGTGGCATTTAAAAATTCAATTTTAATTTTTGTTTGCTTACCGTCTGCCGGTGTGTTGTTCGTGCTTTACTCCGCCCGCTCGCCCCATCCGTCCGTCTGTGTGGGGGGGGGGCGCTTTACGCAAATCTGCCAATTTCATTGAAGCCTGCACATTAACCCGCCTCGCCCTTTCCCGCCCCCGTGGTCCACCCTGGGCGGGCAGATAATTGCCCCTTGGCTTCAGCCCATCGTGCGTATGCGTAATATGCCCCTCCAGAATATTCTGTGGGATATTTAAAAATAAGACGTCGGTCTGCCTGGCAGGCTCGCTGCTCGGAGCTGTTGCTGATGTTTTTTTATCGCCCGCAAATCCCCGCCCCCCATGAATGATTAATGCCGGGATTGGTAAACATTGTTGCTCTTTTTCATTTCCCCCACCGGAAAACATCGACTTTTCAAAAATCTTGGCTTCGTCAACCACAATTGTCTTTGGCCATTGGCCCGCTTTTCACTCCAAAGGGCTGAGGAGGAGGGCAATCCAGCAATTAAGTTAGGCTGAGTCCGAGCCGCTTAAACATTTCGCCCGCAGACGCATTAAATTTCATCGTCGTCACCGAAGCCAACATTCTGGGGGCATTGGCGTTCGCCTATCGGTTGATGAGAGGGGCAGGCGGGGGTCTCTGGCGATTTTGCCGCTCATTAGCCCCAATGTGCTCTAAAGCACGCAGACCTCGGCTAACTTGTCGGCTCTATTCGGGCGACAAATTCAAGCAGAGGCAGCGAGCTTATGCTGTCTGTCTGGCAGTCATAAAGTTTTGAGAGATCTGCGTCGAGGCTTACAAATTTATTCTTACCTAGTATATATTTATATTTTTATTTCAATTTAAATGAAACAAATTGGACCGGAGTCTTGATGGGCATCTTTGATATTCGACAATAGCAATGCTAATACCTCACAGTGGTTCAAGATTCAAACTCAAGCCAAGAAAATCGAGACTTGAAAGGAAAATATGGTCCATAAAAACCAAGGCTTAGTTAACTTCAATCCGTTCAAAAATAAACCAGCAAGATTACAAGCTTCAGCTGCAGATGCCGCTGGAGCAGAAATCGCATATTTTTAACCCGAACAATATAAAGAAACTTTGGCTGATAGTCTGGGAGAGCTGATATCGGAATAAAACTGAGCCGATTCTACATCAGGTAAATCAAGTCAATAGTACTTATTCATAGATTACTTAATAGTTATAGTAACCCGTCTAAGCCTTTAAATTTTCCGCCCCTCTGAGTTCGAATAAATTGTTCTTTTTGATCGCTCTACAAATGGAAGAAGATTGCACTTAATTTTAAATAAAAATGACAAATGATTTTGATCCCATTAAAATATCAAAAACTCCCAAATTTTGTATTAATTTTATAAATACTTTTCTAGGTTTCGGGAAAGGCAAACCAGCAGTTTTGCTTAATTAGCTTAACTGTTGGTTCCTATCGCAACGCATCCATGAAAGCGAAAAATATATTTAAAAACATTTGGCTTCTCGAATGCGAGTCGAGTGCCAATGTATGGAATTGGGACTGCCAAGTTTGGCTTATTGAGTGGCCCAAGCTGTCCAGGCAACTAACCGTGCCAAGTCCTTCAACTTTTGTTAGTCTTGCTTGCCATTGACAGTGGTTGCTGTGGCGCTTCTTGTTGTTGGTGGTGTTGTTGTTTCATGCAAGTTTTCCGTCAACGCTGGCTAAACAAAGTTTTGTTGTTAATTCGCACAAGTTTACTGGGAAATATTTATGCGCCCCACCACCGCATTCCCATCGGCGCCCACGTCCCCCTCACATGCTCCACGTCCGTGGTGCCCTCGGCCCAGGCACAAGGGCGGCAGTTAGATGGAAAGTTTTTGCATGTTGATGGCATAGTTGAGGCGCAAAGCATCATGACCCTCGGGCTGTTTTCGAGAGTCCTAGCAACCTGTCCTGAGACCCACTCCGTCGCCACCTCCGCCGGCCCAACGACCACCTCTCGTTCGGTTCGGAGGTTTACGCATTTCGTCTGCTTTCTGGATTTGCTCGCTGAAATTAACTTTCACTTGCTGAATTGGGCCACATAATGTGCCATTTGTGGCTGTGTGCGTGTGTGTGGCTGAATTCCCCCCCTGTGTTAAGTGACTTTCTTATTTCGGTTGTAAAATCTCCCGTTTTATATGAATGTTTATGAGGGGGGCCGGGCTTGGCAGACGGCCTTTCTGCCTAGGTCCCGGCATAGTTGCGGCTGAATATCTCTCGACTATTAAAAGTTCTAATTTAGTTGAGTACTTCGGCCGCTTCCCAGACAACCGAATCCACCGGGCCATGTCCATCGAGTTGGCAACGGGGAGAGCAGCCGCTAACCGCTTAACTTGTATGGCCTGGCGGTGCAAAGGGGCGGTAAGTGGTGCCCCGAGGCCTGAGGTTGTGGGCCAAGTTCAGCCGATGACAGAAAGTTGCAAAAGTTGCGTTAATTTTTAGATTTCCTGGCAGTTCGAATGTTCGGCAATTTCAAAACTCATCCAGCGACCAAGCGTCATTAATTAAAAGCAGAAATTGCCAACGGAAACAGGCCAACTTGATGTCTAATGGGCTGCATGTGGGTTTTGCCTACTTGATTACGATAGCGGCTTCAGGGTCCACTTGTTGCCTGGGCAATTGCGTTGTGCGACTAAGGAAGCGGTTGTGTGTGCGAACGTAGAGTGTCCTTGGCCAGGCAAACATATTAACAGCACTGCCCAGTGGCCACTTGAGGGCCGCACTTGTCCTGTTGCCACAGAAACCACTTGCCTCGATTTACACACAAGCGCAATTGTATTAATCTTTCCTTAAAAACGAGAGACGGAGAGACAAATCTACCAACAGCCGTTGCCTGCCAGGCTCCGCACGCACTCGCTTGCTTTTTCTGTGTGCGGTTTGGACTTGCGGTGCGAGTCCTGCACGTAGCCTAGGACATTCGACTGCCAAAGTGGCCGGAGGGTCTGCCGAGTTGGCCGATGTCGGTGGGGATGGCAGAAAAAGGCACGCAAAAGTTTTACAAACTAAATAAAGTCACTCGAAACGTAACGGTTACGGCGGACATGGAGCAGTTTTTTGCGGTAGTGCGAGGGCCTCTCAGATCCTGCTGATAGCTCGATTAAATGCGGCAAGTGGATAAATACAATTTGAGGCTGACAAGAAGCAGCTGAGTCTGCTAAATATTGCAACCTCCCTTCCGACCGTCCGTCCACTTATCTGGGTCGGTAAATGCGTTGTTGGTCCCGTTCCTCAAGTTTCGATGGCTTTTTGTTTTAAAGTTTTCTTTTTATCTTCGATTCAAGTGTACGCAGCTTCCATAACCACTCGCCACAGATACAAGTCCTGCCCCACTTGATTAAAAATTAACATTGCTCGTATTTCAATGGCGATGTCGAATTGGGCGCACGGCAAACGAAAGCGTTTTCCTTTCAAAGATTTCGTGCCGACTGCTTAATTCCCTATACCCGGCTAATGGACAAATTTAAGAGCAATTGGCATTAAACCAAAATCAACTTCAAACCTTCGACTGCTTCTTTTGGTGTTTATTAACTAACCTCTCGCTTTTATACCCCGGTTTGCACAATAAGGAGTTGGGAGTTTAAAAACGTCTGAATAAAAGCTAAAAATAGATCTGCATGTAAGTATAGGGGCTCCTATCCTCATTAATACTATGAATATATTTAATATGAATTATGATTTCTCTGTTTGAGCGTCCATGCTTGCCAATGATCTATCCAGAATTTTCTTTGCTGAGGAGCAACAAATTTCGAACATCGGTTACTAGAAGAGCCGAAATATAGTTGAAGATAGTTATAATAAACAGAGTTGTTCTTGAGAACAGCAAAGGTCCCCAATCCATCCATTGATCGCGGGCTCTTTCCGAGGGCTAAGGGAATAATGTACAGCTGGCCAGCTTAAAGAAAAAGCTTCCGGCGTCCAAAGTCTTTAACGAACTGAGAATAATTCTGAATTTAGTGGATCTTCAAGCCGCCCATCCAATGAATAGGCCCCACTTTATTTACCGAAATTGAAAAGGCCCCAAAAATAGTGAAATCAGCAAATTGAAGGCCGCCTACCGACACTACTCATATGCACGAAGAGATGTTTGCGTCACGGCGGCTTACGTGCTTTGCATGGGCTATGTCCGGGTCGGAATACGGATGCGGGTCCGTTGCCATCACCATCGCCATCGTCGCCGCCCGGGTATTCGATGGAAGTAAACTAAATACGTTTTGATATAAATTCAAATCAACTTAGTCGCCAGGACCGCCAACACCCCCGCCTGCGCCCAAAGTAACTGCTGCTTAACATAATCAAATCGATTTGCTTTATATGGCGGGACCCAGTTCCATCAGCGAGTCGACTCAGCCTGGCCACCCCGGCCCCTTGGCTGGCTTGGCTGCCTTGACTGCTGGGGGCGAGGGCTGACCAATCCATGAGTCTGTTGCCACAGTTACTGCCGCTGGGCTGGTGGCAGTTGGGCTGTTGTGGCCCTGGTTGTTGGGGGTCTAAGCTATAAATATTTGTTGGCCACCGCTTAACTGCAGGCAGCAAAATGTCCCGACCGGGACTGTGGACTGGCTGTTTGGTTCGGATTTTTACAACTATGCCAGCTGCCCGGAATCGCCCTTTTTCCTGCTCGTTTTACAATGTTCACTTTACAGATTCGACATGACTTAGTGCCGACTTAAGCGCATTAGGGTGTCCAAAGCCCGGCAAGTCTTTTAATGTCTTATCGGTGCGTGAATAAATAACCAACCGACAAGTCAGCCAACTGGCCGAACCAGTCCGCCCACCCAGCCCACGAGCAGCCACATCCGTTGGCCAGTTGGCCAGGACAATTGATTTGTGCACGTGGTGGCAGCAACGAGGAAGCAACGATTGCCATCCGCAATTGTATGCAAATTCAGCAGCGCGTGCTACACGGATTCAATTAGCTGTTTGGAGCCCACGTGGGGAATACGCACTCTGCATTAATCGACCTCATAACCGACTGTACCGGGCACAATTAAAGCTCAAATCAATTGTCAGTATCCGTTTTTGTCTGTCTGATGGTCAATTTGCCAACCGTGTTTGCCTCAAGGGAAGTGTGCTTCCTGTTCGAATTGGACTACTGGCACCACGTAGGTAGCCGGAGTAAATAATTCGCTAGCGCGAATGCGAAGCGGTAGACTCAAAAAACAAATCAAAATTTCTAGCAACCCTAATACCAAGATGGAGCAGAGAAAATTAATGTAAATTTCTCAAAGCTAACGAAATATAATTTGTGGTTCGAGGTCCGAATCGGAGGTTCCTTATCCGCAGCAGAATTGTAAAGAGCAGAGAGTAGGAGAATCCCAAAATCGAAAAGAAAGTGTTTAGGTGGATTCTCAACACACTCCGAAAGGAGTGGTTACTGTTCGCGTTGCCCTACAATTTCGACGCCACGCAGGTAGTCAGAGTATAAAAAGGAAAGAGTGTGAAAAGGAAATTTCAAAAAAGATAACAATTTTTACGAATCTTAATGTAAGTAAGCGCCATTTATGTATGAGCCTCAGTAAAAGAAAAATTCACAAAGCTAACGAAAGATAATTTTTGGTTCGAGCTCCGAACCGAACCTGAATGAATTGGCAAGAGAAGTCGAGAAGAAGGTGCCGATGTTGATTCCCATCATTTAGCTACAATTCCTACAAATCCGACACGACGTAGGTAGCCAGCCAGAATGTACAAAAATTGAAGTTCTCTTAAAGGTTAGGGGTTTTTTTTTGTGCTCCTCAGAAAAAGAAAAAATTCACAAAGCTAACGAAGGATGATTTTTAGTTCGAGCTCTGAACCGTACGCGTTGGCAGCCTTACTTTCGCATCCGGAGGAGAATTGTGAACAGCGAGTAAGCGAATTTCAAAGTCGAGAAGAAGGTGTCGATGTGGATCCGCATCATGCCTCCCGCAAAGGGAGTGGTTTTCTTCAACGTGCGCTCGGCAAAGAAAATTAGTTTCCTTTTAAAACTGCGCCCCTTGCCCAGCCAATTGCAGCTGAAGGCCGCATAATGCAGCTTGCCGAACAACAGCTCATTGTCGGTGCCGTAGTAGCACGAAGGGAACGTCTGCAGCGGCATGGCCAGGGAGTAGAACAGGAAATAGAGCCGAGCCATCGGTTCTGTGACGAAGAACAACAAAGCCGCCGTGCTTATGCAAATATTCATGGCGGTAACCGCAAATTGGATGAATATGGGCAGCGACATGAAGGATTCGATGGTCGTAAAGAGCCTGCGGGCGAAGAAGGCATAAGCAACGCTGTCGATGCTGTCAGTTAAACTTACTCGAGGATGTGTTTGTGGTCTGTGATGCAGGCTTCCAGCTCCTGCTCCTGAGCGTCGGAATCCTCGCTGCCGTCTGCGCCGATTTCCTCGAATCGCACGTGCAGCATGCGGATGTGGTTCGAGATGAGGCACAGTATAACCGCGGGAAAGCAGTCGTTGCAGTAATTTTGCATCAATTGGACCGTCAGGCCGACGATTTGGAACAAATTCGCTATGTAGTAGTTGCGCGTGGAGTGCAGCCAGTCGAAAGGGAACCAGGCGGGGTACATCAGGCCCCGTCCTTCTTGGAACATAAAGGCGAGCTCGGCGAACACCCCAATGGGCAGGTATATGCCCACGAAACTGTAGAGAATCATGCGTTGCTGTTTCCTCAGCTGCCCGTAGATGCTTCGCTGGTCCTTGCCAGTTACTCGGGCATCCAGCTTTTTGAGCAGCTGTTCCATCCTCGTTACCTTGTCCAAGTTGTAGGCATAGATAAGGAACTTCAGAGAGCAGGCCAGGCAGGTGACGAAAATCGTGAGGTTTTTCAAGTCATCGGTAAGGTTGGCATTGCGAAACACGCTCATGCCCAGGTGCAGCGGATAGCCCACCGTGATCAGGATGTTCAGGACGATGGCATAGGTCACATAGGGGACTTTGTGGCGCACCTTGCGGACGGCAATGCCCAGTAAATGCCAGGATGCCCAGTGGCTCCTGAAGAAGCCCACGCTATTGATGGAGCCTGTCATTGAGGTCGACTAGGACCAAACAAAAGGGCACCTTCCTTTTAAAAGCCGGACTGGAAGGGTGGATGAGGGCGTCTGGTTCGTGTTTCTTTTTTAATTATACAATTATCCAATTACTTTTCAAATTGCGTGGCCCAATCAATTATGAGAGACCCCCAAGCCTACGCATTTGAAAGGGCGTGGAATGGGAACCCGAGAACCTCATTAAAAATGAAGCACGCATTTAGTTTTCCCACAGACGTAGAAATTTCATAGGAACATTAAATATGCCTTTTTAATTCGGACTTTACGGTCCCAAAATGCATGCGGAGTGCACTGTGAAGGGCTTTAAATTAATGCAGCCACTGACGCGATGACAGACGTGCGAGTTTATCGGCTGCCATTTTAATTCGCACGAAAAGCCGTCAGTGATTGGTGATTTCTCTCGCTTTCCCTCGCCCTGACAAAATAGAAGTTATTCGGTTTTAAATTCGCTTGATGCCCTTAAATTTGCAAACCAAATCGGCTGGCCGCCGGGACTCACAAAACCCCAGCAATTAGCATGTTCGGACACGCTCACATTCGCGCTGACAGCCCCATAAATTGTTGCTCGTTGAGTCGGTCAGCCCGGGGAAGGGGATAAAATAACAATTTACAAGGCCGGTCTGCATGTTCAGACCCCCCACATATGCTGTCTTCATTTGCCGGGCAGGATGCTGCCACCACTTGCCACCGCCTCGGCCTCTCTAGCTTGCCTTTTTTCGCAATGAAAATCATAAAGTTTTATAGTTGGCATGCGAATGGGTTTTCATATGGCTTGCAGTTTGTGTTGTGTTTTTGGTGAGGGGTCCGTTTTTTTTATTGCATCAAATCAACAGCCAAGTCACACGTGAAGGTTGCAGCAGCCGTTGCCGCCATCGCGGCCACCAACAATTAAAATTGTAACCCAATTAGGGGCTGCAGAAGCTGCACGCATCACAAAAACGAGGCGTCCGAAAAATGGAAAATTATGGAGAATTATGCAAAAGCGCATTCGCATCTGCGTACCCCGAGCAGCCACCGCCGCTGTCAGCAAATAAGCACGACAACAATGCAATTATCATAATTAAAAGACAGCCCCGGCTGCGGCATCTTCATCCCTCGCCCTTGCCCTGCGCGAACCACAAATTTGCTATTAAAAGTCAGTTCCCGGCTCGGGAACTGTGGGACCGTGGGTGTCATTGGGCTGCAGCAGCAGCTGTTGCTGGGCAGTAGGCGATGTGAATAATTAAGGTGTTCTACTAATTGTAAAATGCTATGCATTAATTGCATCTGCAGCTCGGAGAATTCGGTTTCTGTGGTCCAGCGCACCTCTCGGATGGAATGATGAGCAATTATTTCGGCGACCTCGGTCCTCTAGCAGATGCAACTGCTGTGGAAGGCAGCTTCTGTGGCCAGAGGTATTCGCTGCTGTTGCCGCTACTGGGTGTTCTTATCAGTTCTTATCAGTGTGGTGAGTTTTCTTGGGTCCGATGTCTTGTGCGAATCGTGCTCTTTGACGGTTGGTGAAGCGCCTGCGCTGGAATGCCGCCTTCTGGACTCACTTTCTCATCCGAAGGATGATGGTAAACAGCGAATAGGCGAATTTCAGGGTCGAGAAGAACGTGTCCACATGGATGCGCATCATGCCGCCGGCCAGACCTGTCATCGGCTTAAGCGTGTTCTGCACAAAGAAGATCAGTTTCCTTTTGAAACTCCGCCGCTGTGCTATCCAATTGGAGCTGAAGGCCGCGTAGTGCAGTTTGCCGAACCACAGCTCGTTGTCCGTTCCAAAATAGCACGTGGGAAAGATCTGCAGCGGCATGGCCAGGCCATAAAATAGAAAGTAGAGTCGCGCCATCGGCTCCGTCACGAAGAACAGCAGGGCTGCTATGCTTATGCAGATGTTGAGGGCTGTAACTGCGAATTGTATGAACATCGAGAGCGACATAAACGCCTCGATGGTCCGGAAGAGTCTGCAAATAATTAAGTTCGATTTCAGTATTCCCAAATATCGTTATTTTTACGGAGATGTTGTAATATCGGCTACAGGCAGCTTGTTGGCTAGACAAGCTCCATGAACATTACGTAATCCCTGTTGTCTACCTCCCGGTCATTATTGAAAACTTGAATTTACTTCACTTTATAGGTTTATGTTTAAAATACTTACTCCCTGAGACGTTTGTGATCGGTGATGCACGCCTCGAGCTCTTTTTCATGGGTAACCAAGTCGCTTTCGTTGTCCATTCCAATCTGCTGGCATCGCAGGTAAAGCATTTTAAGATGCCCTGAGATGAGACAGAGCATCACCGCGGGATAGCAGTCGTTTGTGTAATTTTGGGTGAGTTGAAAGCAGAGCCCGACGATCTGATAGACATTCGCAATGTAAAAATTTCTCGTGTTGTTTAACCAGTCAAAGGGAAACCAGGCAGGAAACATCAGGCCACGGCCTTCCTGGAAAATAAAGGAGAGCTCCCCAAACACCCCAATCGGCAGGTAAATGCCAATAAAAGTGTAGAGGATGTTGCGCTGTTGCTTTCTCAGATTGTTGAAGATTCTCAGTTGGGTTGGGCCACTAATCCGGGCGTCCAGTTTCCGCAGCAGTTCCTCCATCCTGTCCACCTTCTCGAAGTTCAACATGTAGCAAACGAACTTCAAGGAGCAGGCACAGCAGGTGGCAAAGGTGGTCAGGTTCTTGATGTCATCGGTGAGCGTGGCGTTTTGAAAGATCGACATGCCCAAGTGGAAGGGATAGCAGAATGTAACCATGAAGCTTACAACCATCGCCCAGGCACGGTAGGGTCCCCGGAATCGGATTCTTTTACCGGCAGAGCCGAGCAGGGCCCAGGCTGCCCAATGGCTTCGAAAGAACCACAAACTGTCGACCAGCTGATTCGGCGGCATTTCAGTAACTGAATCGCTTGGGAGTTGCTGTCGCCTGTTTTATAGCGAGAGGATTCTTAAAATTTGATGACCTCGCATGAAGGTTTATATGTGTGATTGATTTTAATTGCTTAGAATTATAAAATAACATAAGTGACTGGAAGGGTCAGTAACTTCCTGTCCTGAATTTAAAAGATTCTCGAATATTTTTGCCCTTTTCCTTTTTTTAAGGCTAAAGGTCTTAAGGAATACAAGCATTAAATGGAATTTTCGAAATTATTATAATGTAATTCTAATTTAAAATTGTTGTGACCAACACAACAAAAATTAAGCTACAATTGGAATAATCGTAATCTCATCGCTCCTTAATTCTAATTTGTAAAAATGCACAACATAATTCCAAAAACAAATTGTATCTATTTCTACAGCGAATAAAACCAGATTGTTCCAATCATGGAAATATCGGATTAGTGTATTTCAATCCATTGCGTGAGTGTCCAAATTCGATAAACTCATATTTATAACCGGAATTAAAAATATCCGATAAAAGCGCGCTCGTTGAAGCGGAAGGGAAAATAAAAGCAATTTCAAGGATGTGGGTGTTCCGTTTTGCGTCTTACTTCCTGATTTGTGTTTTATTCATAAACTCTAATTGATGACAACTTCGAGTTGTTTTGTTGAAAATATAAGAACGACTAAATTGCAAATACTTATGAATAAAATAAAATTTAAAGCGGAAGATGATATAAATTGACAAGTTATTAAATATTGATCGAATTTTCGGTGCGGGGATTCCCTCGTCGTGCACCGAAAGCGAAAACGAAAGAGATTTTGGCGGAAGTAATTTTCCGTTAGGTAGGGCGACAGCGGCACAAATAAAGCCGCAACAATGTGACTAAGTGTTGCCCCAGGCTTAAAGGATAGAAAAAGAGATTTTAAAGTGATTAAAGTTGCCTACAAACTGACCGGGAAATACCTGATAATTCCTTATGGTCTTCGTCTTTGTTAGCTTACGATCCCAAAGCAAAAGCGATTGAAAGTCTTTAAATGCAGAATTAAAAGTTGGATAAATACTGATTATACTGCAGCTAAAATTTTTTCAAATAAATATATGTTTATTAATACAAATTTTAATAGCTACTTTAATATTTTTTTAATATTCCTCGAGGTGCATCCACACGGTTCATATGACCGGATGGACGCGGCGCCTTCGAGTCTTCGCCTTCGAGCAACGCAACAGTTTCCCCAAAACGTTCAGCTTAAAGCGGGCGAGTCCTTATCAAGTGAGAATTATTCCTTCCAGTCTAATCAGCAACATCCCTGGAAGTGGCTTTCTCTCTGGTCCTTTCCTTCGCCTTCGCCCGACTCACTAACCTGCCCCAATAAAGCGGCGGCTTTCACTTTCGGCACACAGACCCACATCGGCGACCCGACGAGGTCCGACGGCCATTCGGGTGCCCTGGTGTGGTGAGTTTAAAGACGCCCGATGGCACTGATTCTTGTCCAGCCTCGGCTCCGGATGGCGGCTACGGTCTGGCAGTTCGTTCTGAAACGCGCCGCGGCGTGGTTGTCTGTGCGCCTCGAAATCGATCAGAGCCAGGACAAGCAATCGTGAATTGGACACTAAAGCGCTTCCTTCGACGATAGCGGTAGTGCGGGCTGTGAAAGTGAGTCTTCCAAAGGGATCCCCAAAAAACGAGAGTCGTAGTGAAAGACTTCAACTGCGAACGTGTAGAGATTGTTCTTTAATAGAAAATAGTTGAATTCCTTTAAACACTCAAGGTCATCAGTGGATTTATGGCATTTAATAATCGGTAAGGAATATAAAATTATGAATTGTGCTGTACGCAGTGAACTAGTTTCCCTTGATATTTTCTCGTCGCTCTGCTGCATTTTATTCATTTGTTTTGAATGCCGCTACCCGGAATCCTCAATCCTTCGACTACCAACTATTTGCGGATGCGAAACCGAGCGAACCGCATAATCCACACACCCCCACCACATACCCAAAATTTCCCCCACAAATACGAAAATAGAAAATCCATCGAGAGAGAGACGAGAGCCCGTGAACAGGAATTGGCAGTAATTAAGCTCCAACAAGAAAAATTTGAGCGTCTTCTGGTTTCCCTGAATATAAAAAAGGCTAAAGCGCCCAGCTGACGAACCGCCCCAAAAAAGCGAAGAAAACCCGCTTAATAAAATAATGTGAGCCTGGTGGAGATTCACTGGGCTGCAAATTTTAAACGTAGCGTGCAAATGCGTTGCCAGTGGCAAGAGCAACAGCCAACCCCCCGCCGCCCCATGCTTCTGAGCGGAGAAGGAACAACCCGTCCGCTTTCAATCCCCAGAAGCAATTGAAGACGGGGCGTGCCAAAGCAGACGACAGGTTTCAATTCAATTCAATTATACTGAAAGCAGAGTGCAAAAAAAGCAGGTGGTGGGGGAAATGGAGCCCCTGCTGCCTGCCATACACACACCCATACACATTGGGGCTGTCACCGCGGAAGGCTTCCGTCGCTGCCGCTGTCCCCTTTATGGGCTCTGTTTATGCGCGGGTGTTTGGGTAAAATTGCATTACCCGTCGTGTAATTTGTCAATGCGCGCAAAAAGCTGCACATCCACCGCTTGTATTATACATTTTGAGTGTGCGTGTGTGTGCGTGGACGTATAAAAGCTTTCATCAAATTATGCCGACCAGGTTTCAGAATTTCTTGTAACAATCGGTTTTACTCTGGCAACTCGTCAAAGTTCAAACAACGAGACTGGCGGCTGCTAAAAGAAATAAATTCCAACAAAAGGCTTCAACCGAGGCATGGCCAACGAGCCCACGTCGAGCATGGCAAGTCAATTAATTAAGATCAGAAGCAGCCGTTGTAGCGCCCCAAAAAGTATGCAAAGTCGAAAGAATGAATAAAAATACCCATACGCCGTGTGTGACGCACGCATAAGCAGCCCGAAAAGCCAACTGAGATCCCGCTCGCCAGAAACACGCACACAATGGGGCAGACGAAGTGTGAAATTGTATTTGGCTGCCTTTGCCACTCCCATGGTCATGGTTACTGCCAGTGCCATTGCCAAATTCTTGATGCCATTGCCCTTGGCCCGCTCAGAGAGTCTGCCAAGTTTGGCGGACTCTTTTTCTGGCCTCCTTTGGGGTGATTCGGCTTTTCTGCCGGATGGGTGCTCCTTGGAATTGTTGCCAAATTAATTAAACTCTTTTGTTTGCTCAAAATTACAATTAACGCCTAATTAATTCAGCCTGTTTCCTTTGGCTGTCGCCTCTGTCGTTTTGGCTTTCCCGCTGACTGAGCTGCTGTTTCACGACGGACGGCCCGGCCGGAAATCGACATCTTTAATATCATTAAGCGGATTTGTCTGTCCAACTTTGGCCTCGTCAACTGCGCCTTCACCAACTAGCTCCCACTTATTAGGCGCCCCATTCGTTTTAATTGAGCGAGCCCAGCGCGCTGATTGTGATTATTGTTTTAATCACAATTGCTTAGCCGCACGCCAATCTAGCCATGCATATAAAAATTCCCAACCTCACCTGTGTCTCGCTCATCAGACGACGGAGAAGGTCGGCGAACCGAGTTTGAACCTCAACTTTGGCTTTGCATACTAATTCGGCGGTAATCTTAATATTTGTTTGTTTTGCACCGACAAATGAGATAAATAAGCGCACTCTGCTCGTCTATGCATACCAATTTGCTGACCATCATGCTGATGATCTAAATTCTGTTCCCCTCGCTCTATTTCGGTCAAGAGAGAAGGATTTTTTCTTAAATTTAAAGCTGCTCTGAAGCTTCTTTTGTTAGATTTGAAAGTACCCAAGTTGAAATAACATATTTTAAGGTTATTTTTAACTTACTTGTTTGCTCCTGGTGGGAAGGAACAACAACCGCAACTTCACTAAATCAAATTTGCAATTTGCACCCTCGGGCTGGCAGCTCTTGGTAATAAGTTTGTGGTAAGCTGGCTGGGACAACTGTTGCTTGAAAACTTTACCACACGAATTCACGACTTTAAAATAGTTAAAGTCCGAGAACAATCGCGCCTCTCTAGTGCCATTGACGCACTAGAGCTCCCCCAAAGATTAAGACAACAAGAGCACTGAGCTCCCCCAGCCAAACTCTATTTCCCCAAGGCCAAGACGGCTTTACTATCTCAACAATTTCAGAAGCTTTAATGAGTCCAACGAAGGAGCTCACACAAGCGCCAGACATATTGCCATTCCCCTCATTGCGCCGGTCCTTGCTGCTGTGGGCCAGGTAAATGGACAGGAAAAGGGGGGAGAGAATCCAATATTTGCATAATTTTATAAGAACTTAATCCTCGGCATAATTCGGGGTGTGCGTGTGTCTGCCTGGAATTTAATTAATATTTTGAAATAATCGCTTAATGCATTCAAATTGTTTTTAATAAGCAAATGTAATTGAAAATCCGAGCGACAAAAAATCACCTGCCGACCGACGGCTTTGACAATTCATTCAACTGCCATTTGGCTGGCAATTCCAATTAACATCGCCACCGAGCCCACTTGATAGACAGCCCCGAACTATTTCCGGCAAACTGGATTACAGTTGTCCTGGCATTCGCCACACAAATCGGTTTACGTTATCACCAGTGCATCACACACCGAATTTGCTTTGGTCTCTTTTTCTCTAGCTCTCTCTTGGCGAGGAAATTATTATTTCAAAAAGGCTTATGTGGAGATTACTTAATTACAGTAAAGCTACAGAGGAAGCCAGCGTTGCCGTATCTTTACCGTTGGCCCAGCCCGCTAATGCGGCTTGGGGGATAACGAGTGGGGGAACTGCTTGCTTTTAGAGGTTTGTGTTGTTAATTAAATCCGAGCACACAAACCGCATATGGCAGACAGGCTGTGAAATTTCCACAAAGAATTCCGGCAACGCATTTTTACCTTCCTAAAACTCTTTGATCCGCTGTAAAAAATTTAAATGAAAGAAACTTTCTACCTTTTTCCAGGATTATCAGCGATTTTAGGGGAACTTCTTTTATGACTGAGAACAGAAAATTATAAATGGATTTATTTAAGGCCGAAATTTAAGTTGGTTATTATTAATTTGCTTGGAATTTGCCTTTACCGTTATTCGTTAAGTTAATCTGATTTAATTTTGAATAGTTTGTAAAAGAACAAAGGATTCAGCAAGCTGATATTAAGTTTTATTGAAATATTTATATCGTTAGATATGATGAGGTTTCAAAGTTGCGTCTTATCGACCGTAAGAACCGTTGGATTCTTTGTAGTAGTTATGCATGAGCAACCCTAAAGAAAAATTTTAAGCTGCTTTTTCTCAGACCTCAATATAAATTATGTGGCACTTTAAGTCGTCAAATATTTTAAGTTTAAAGCTCTTAATTTACAGCCAAGGGTAAGTCAGGTGAAGGTGGGCAAAATCCTCATGGAAATTAAATTATAATAACCAAATGGAAATAAGGAAACAAACTTATTTGTGTTTAACTCATGGCTTTCAATATTTAAAATGCCAACCGTTTGAGCGATTTCAATGGTCAGCAGCTAAGAATATTCTCAGGTAGCCACGGTCCGTCCTTCGGGATCAATTAAAAAGGTGAAAATCTAAGCCCGTCAATCAGCGCGACTGTCACATGCAGAGCTTCAAAGGCAACTCAATCGAAATAGGAGAGGCACCAAAATGCAAGTGACAACGTCGACACACCCCTCGAATTAAGCGGTTAAGTCATTCCAGTTGGCCGCACGCACGTAGAGCCCAAAGGACCCCCACTGCCAGTTTGAACCAGCTTGAGTAGCTTTCCGTGTCCGACATCCTTTGAGTTGCCTCAAATTGGTCAGCAGGCGATTATTGCGTGTTAATCAGTAATCAAATTGATTGATCGGCAGCTCGTGGGTGGGGGTGGCGTTGGAGCAGGCCCGTTAATTATTTAAGCGCTTTGGAGGGGCCAGCGACTGACAGGCGCAGCGCGCGCCAATCAGCGACAGGTCAGGGCAATTCAAACGGCCTCACGGATTCGCTTTGATGTGCCTAATTCGCTGAAATTATAATTGGTCACTAATGATGAAAGGTCAGTCGGGTGAGTCGTTTAGAAGGCTGACCTCGTTGGGTGCCCTGACGTTTTGAACTTCTGTTTTATTCGCTAGATTGGAAAAGAGAGAAAAAAACAGACGACCCCGCTAGAGTCCAAGTTGAGGGTCAATTATTTCGTAGGAGGTGGATGAAAAGAGCAAGCAGCGCAATTGCAACCCCGACTGCTTCTTGGCGGTCATTCATTTGACCTGAAGCGCCAGGCGCTCTTGAATGAAGAGTTGAACCCTGAACGAGGCAAATATGCAGATTGTTTTATTCGGAGGCACCGCGGGGAGAAATAAAATCATGGAATTGTTTTTCATAGCGCAAGAAAAGCGAACAGACAGACAGGCAGACCTGCCAGCTGCCTGTAGTCTCATTCGCAATCTGCCAGTTGTTTGTCTGCCCTTCGATTTGATGGCATCTCCGACGGTTGCCGTGTCCGTGGGCCAAAATGCTGCCCGTTGCCCTTGGCGCCATTGGCAAATTATTTTTGTTAGTTTTTCTTTCTTCTCTGGTTGTAAGGAGGGAGGATGGGCGCTCATCTTCAACGCCCTCTTTGTATGCGTCAGGTGATTTGGGTTTTTGCGGTGGCCCGGCATTTGTCATCGCACGCTGAGATTGTTGAGAACGCGGGAATGCGCTGCCACCCGAAATCAAATCGTTCGAACAGCGAGAGGTAGACAGACGCATAAATATCAAGTAGAGTGTCGGTCCATGAACTAAAATAAGTTTTATGGCCCGTCCCTTGACGCAGATAGTTTGCGGTTGTCGGACCGGACCCCATGGGGAGGATGGATTTGTATGCCAGTTGCTCGCCCGTCTGCTGGGCCAAGTGTCATTACAAACTTTGTCCCAGGACTAGCCAGGAAGCCCCCTCTGTAAAAGTGAATTATGGCGACAGTTGTCACAGTGGCAATGGCGTTGGCCATGGCGTTGGCAAGGCGAACTTACGGGCCGACCAACTTTTAAGCTGCCTTAGGAGATCGCATGAGGGGGTATGTGGGGGTGTGTATGTGTGCAGCCAGCCAGTTGATGCCTTGTCATGGCTGCAAAAACTTTCCTGCCATGCATGTAATTTATCCACGGAGGTTCTTAAAGTTGTCAAGTGTCAAGGTTAAGACCCCAATCGTCCCCTCGGTAACTCCGGCCTCAAGGCGGCGACGAAGGTGTTGTCACATTAAATTTTTATTTGCACGCTTGAGGTGGCCAATTGCCCATTCCTTTCAGGGTATTTCATGCGCTCGATTTTCCCCTTTAACGGCGGCCTTAAAATTTCTGTTCATTTGGAAATTCCGCTCAAAACTTAAATTTCTTCAGAAAAGCAAGTCTACTTTCAAGCGTCAAACCACTTGTCACTTGAAGTCAGCTGGTATCGACAGCCGATCGATTGCCAGTTGAGCGAAAATGTATACACACAGATTGGAATTCTTAAACATCGCATTTTAATGGACCTTTGAAGCTGTTGAGCTTCTGCCTGCCATCCATAAAAACGAGCATGCAAAAATTGAAGTTCATTGTTTGCCCATCAGAACGCCGGTTGGTTGACTGACTGCCGACTGATTCGCTGGTAATCTGTGTGCCCGTCTCCCTCCGCCTGTTTGTGGGGGCAGTGTCAGTAACTGGTGGCTGGCTGTTGTATTATTTATCACTTGGTTTCGGAGATAATGCGCCTGTTGTCGTCAAGCCCTTCGACTCGCCAGCCCACGCAACGTCCGCACAATGGCCCGCCCAGGAAGACATTTTCCTCTTTTCATCAAGTTGGTCGTTGCCTTTATGTGTTTATTGTTGTTTTATTTCCCGACCTGGTTTGTTTGGCCTCAGCTCGTTTGGTTTTACGGCCTAACCGTGTCTTCTGCCTGCTCATTTGCAGCTCCTATTAATTTATGACATCGTCCCAGGAAATTCATGCCCCAGGCCCGACGGTGACTGCATTCGTCTCCGTTTATGACCACGCAAATGGCCTCACATACCAAAGCCCCCATCCCACCTGCTCAACACATTCTCCCGTCTCCTGGTGTGGGCTGTCTGTGTTGTGATGCTGTCGACATGTTTGACCTGCGGCGCCACTCGACGGCATTTCCGGATGGCACCTGAGCCGATTCGCGATGCTGCGGTGACTGCGGCTTCCAGTTGTTTGCCGTTTACGTGTGTTTACATATTTCCACATGATGACCCACACGCTCACTCGCTCTCGTTGACATCCAACGTGCCACGGCCCATGCAATTTGCATGGCAATGAACAGGAAAAAATTGTGGGTGGGCCGAGAAACATAATCAATATTAAACTGCCTGAATGTCATTTAAATGGCATAGAAGTTCTAAAATTTAACGAGCTCCTCACCCACGCGTGTCACGTACTCGCCCACACCCACACCCACGCCCACTCACGCACATACATGCGATGCCTTGTGAATGACAGGGGACAGGAAATTAAAATGCCGCCGTAAAAATTTTAAGCTCTCTGCTTTTCTTTCATTCAATTTTCGAACCAACGTACAAATTGTACGAGTATTTCACATATATATTTTTTGGTTATTGTTTTGATGACAGGCGCCCCCACAACAATAGCAAAATGACAGTAAAAAATGTTAAGTGAAGGGAAAATAAAAGTGATTAAAAATTAATAAAGGACCCGCTGTTTACCGACCAGCAAATCAAAGCTATTAACAAATTGGATTTTATTATTTACCAGGGAGGAAGAAACAAAGTCCAGAGATCTCCTTCAGTTCCGAAAGTGAGTTCTTCGTGTTTCTGCTTTTTATGCTCGAAACACTCAAACTTCGGTCGTAAAAAACCGGGGAAATGGCGAAAAACGGATGCATAAATCACATCGATTAGACGTCCCGACAACCGAAATTTCAGCATTTTACGGAAAGTGTTATTGATGGGCATTTAACTTTTGTTCGAGAGCCCCCGCCGACAAAGCAGCCTTTAAAATTTAATAATTCCCTACTGAACCTGCCGCCGTTCAACCATGAAAAGCGCTCGGCAAATCACCAAAAGTCGTAGAAAATCGCAGAAAATCTCCCAATAGCACCCGCGCGTGTGGATGCGTGTGTGTTCGTTTGCTTGAGTCAATCCGGCAACTGTAACAGCTCAGAAGGAGGTTTAATTTGGACTCTAACTGCTTATGTTACTTGCCGCTGAGGCAACTGTACTTCTTATTGTTGTTGTTCTCTAACGATTGCTTCCCGATAATTTGGTTAATAGTTTGGGTAGAGTTAAGTTTTGTTTATGCTTACGCGGCCTATTTACTTTTATTTCTCCACACACACACACACACACGCACGCTCCCAAACATAGTGCCGACGGCCATTTTACATTGGCCTTCAATTGATGGCCGGGCCGCGTGGCGGTTTGATGATTTTCCTTTCGCTGGTCGACGGACGACTGTTGGTGGCTTTTTGCTGTCTGCTGGTTGGCCAATAAAGTGCGACGTCATGTTTTATATTAGTCATGTTGCTGGTCGGTCGGGCGGTCGACTTGGTGGGTCCGCTGAGTGCCATAAATTAAGCCGAAAATTCCATTTCACTGCTTTTGAGCTCTCTTGTTTTATTTTTATGTCAGTTCCCCTTTGTTACTCTTACAGCCTCTTCAATGTCCACTTTTTTGCTTTTCCAATTCCCGCAGCCTCAGTTGCTCCTCCTTTACATCCCAATTTATGAGTTTTGCGTTTGTTTTTAGAACCGTTTCGGCCACGACAATGGATCCCTTCAATTGCAGTTTATTAAACTCGCTGGCATGACTTATATTTTTTTCCCGACTGCATTGACCACATCTTACTGGACTTTGAGCTTTTGGTTAGAGTCAAGTGGTTGTCTGTCTCGATACTTGGTTTATTGACTTGCCATTTCGGCCTGCCAAGAGCACACGCTGCCAGCCGTGGCTAAGAAATGGGTAACAATTTTGGCTCGCTGAAAGAAAAATCACACAGTAAATGAACTTCGGGCTGCCGCATGAAACGAAAACTTTTCACATTTGTCAAGCATACCAGCCACCAGCTGCAGGCCACAAATGAGTCAAGAAAGTTCAACCGAAAAGGGGTTGAGGAAAATATTTCACAGATCCCACAGCTCTGCATGCAAAATGAACACATTTATTTCAATAATCGGTAAATAAGATGCTCACACAATGGTAAAGAGAACATCAGGAGGTTTTATATCAAGGACAACTTCATTTAGGGGCTAGGCCATGTAATATTGTGTTGATAAATTTAAAATTTTGAATTTTGAAAAAAGTTTAAATCTATAAAATTTAAGAGTTTTCCAATTATTCAATTTATTATTCAGGAATTAATTGATCTAAATCAGTAAGTTTATCTCCACTCTTCATATCAATGGATAATAAGTTTTAACTCTTTGGTGCCTTAACCCGAATCTCAATTACACTTTAATTTAATGAAGCAATACAAATTCCGGATCGATCGACAGAATTTGTACTTTTTACAATTTCCATAGCCTGCGCACTCTTATCCGACCTTAATTAGACAATCCTTATAGCAACGTCAAGCCGGTTACCCTGTCAAGTATCGATTTTCTCGAGATATCGATAGCAAAAAAGGGGGCATCGATACCTAAGAGCGATCGTGGAACGAGTGGAACTGTTGCCATTGAGAGTATTTTCCGAACCCCAATTTTGATATTCGTTTTCAATTTCGTTTTAAAATGAAATGAACGCGAAATGTACTACGTGATTTACTAACTAACCTTTTACAAACATTTCACACACTTTTCCCACTTTAAATGTTGTGGCCTATGGAGTGTGTGAGTTGGCTTTTGCCACCACCTGGGTTTTTAGAACTTGATCCAAACTCAATCATAATAGGAAAAGGAACGAACCTAAAAAAACAAACTGAAAAGGAAAAATGAAACTGAACCTACGAGAAGCTAAGGCAAATA
Organism: Lissocephala sabroskyi; assembly: GCA_037075105.1. Classification (NCBI taxonomy): domain Eukaryota; kingdom Metazoa; phylum Arthropoda; class Insecta; order Diptera; family Drosophilidae; genus Lissocephala; species Lissocephala sabroskyi. The sequence goes on along the minus strand of JBAMCP010000090.1, from coordinate 18,845 downwards.
GCCTCTGGTCTTATTTGAAGCTGCCTGCCAATTTGGTTTCATATTTCTAGAGCTCTTCGTGGCTTTGCTTTACCAACACAGCTTTCGGGTTTCGATGGTTTAAGGCAATTAGAATGCCTCGTGTGGGGTCAATAACCGAAGCGACAGTGAGCGACTTTATGACGGCAATATATGTCCCATACGAGAGGCTATTTGAGGCAGAAAATTCACTAATCTACGCTGGATTTCCCTCTCTCGAAACCTGTCGTTTCGGTAATGAGATTTACATGTAAAGCGCACAGCTACGCGGCTGTCTATTTTGGAGGGCAGAGGTTGAACTTCATTTAGGCGGCAGAAGTTGGCCCGAGTAAAGGGCACAGAACACGTGCCACTTCATCTCGACACACAAAAAATTACAAGGCGAACTGAGAAGGCCTACGCAAAATAAACAGGTGGCGGCTGAGCCTACTTCGAATGCTGATGTTGTTAGTCGACAGTTTCGGGTAATGCGAGTTATAAATTTCGGAGGAAACCAACAGCTTGACTTACTCTGGTTTAGGCTTTATTTCACTGCCACTGCCGTGCTCCCCACTCCACGGGGAAGTGGAGAAGCGTGTGCGTTATTTGTGTAATATATGCGTTCACGTATAAATAGAATTGATTTTCCTTAAGCGCCGCATATTTTACCTGCTGCCAGTGATTTAATGGCTGGCGACATAATCTGCCATTTGTCGGTGCTTCCAACGCTCCGCATCCTCCATGCCAAACTCCTAAGCCCCGCAAATCCAAATCCATTTTCGAAAAAATTCATTATGAACGAGCGTGGAAACAATAGACGCGACAAAAAAAAGTATGAATTCCTCTCTGCCGATGGAGGTGGGATGAAACGTGCAAAGGACCCACAGCCTTTCGCACACACACACGCAGAGCAACACAAAAACAAAGACAACGAAAAGCAATTATATAGAAATAATACAAGTGATATATGGACTGGGGATAAGTGAGTTCTTACCAGCTGAGAACTGTTTGCCTTTCATTCAGCCACTCCATCGCCGGCTGTTTGCCTTCGAAAGTAAAAATTCCAACAGGGGACCACGAACTTTTTATTTTATACCCTTCACTTAAAACCAGCCATTTGGGCATATCTGTTGGTGAGGTCAACACAGACAGCAGAAAGCTATGGAATCATTCTCTTCTATTATTCTTCATTGACTGAGGCGCAGATGAAGCTTAATCGGTTGGAGGACGCTGGTTACACAAAAGGAAGCTTTAATGCGGATAGCTAATTTCAGAGTCGGCCATTCTATTCGGCTTATGGCGGACTCCTCAATTTCAACTGATTAGTGCCATCGCAAATCGGGTGGCAGAGACGCATATGCTTATTTAATATGCTATTCGCGTTGTGGGAAGCTTTAAATGTATACGTGAGGGGCGGGGGGACTATCAAAATACCCCGACTTAAACAATACAAATGAGAGCCAAGCCCCGCACTCAGAAATGCACATGAAGTGCCGTAGGCGAAATGGAAACTCAAAAAGGAATGGAATCCTCTAGTATCCCAGGGACGGCCTGGGTAGGCATGTGATATTCCTGCTGCCGTGGGGTTCGTCTTGCCCAAATTTTATTTTCATAAATTCCACGAAATGTGCCGGCAATAAAATAGGCAGCTCAGCTCATGGCACTGGGTTCCATTCCGCTGGCTCGAATCCAGCCCGCCAGTTTCCGCATAATCTGGACCACTTGGCTGCGTTTTATGCGATTTTTGTTACTATTATTAGTGAAATTTTTATACACACACACTCCGAGGGACTTTTTAAAATCGCTCAGGTCTCAAAGTTGCCGCCACAAACTCGGCAAACTCACAGCGGGAATATTTGAATGCAAATTCAAGTCTGAGTGGCCCACATTCCCGGCATATCGTTTCTGTTCGTGACAGCTGAGGTGCCTTATCACCAAAGAAATCCCTACATTTGTCATATTTTTTAAGGCCCCGCCTCGGGCGATGCGTCTTTGAAAACCCATTGCCATGCGAAAAAGGGTAAGGAAGGCTGCCCACCAGCCCAGCAGCCTTTCGCCACCCCGCAATTATTTTGCATGTCTCTCAGTTGGCTTGGCTGCATTGAAAACAAGAAAAATATCCAATTTTAAAGTCAAATGTCATTTCTTTTCATCACCTGTGGGCGGGCTACCTAACCAAAGCTGACAATAAGGACGACGCCGGCCAGCCGCTAGACGGAGGCTAACATTCTTAGCCGAATATCATTTGGGGTGCCAACTTTGCCAAAATGAGTTGAGGCTCGTTAATGCATTTGAATAAATTTTAGTTGGCAAGCCATAACAACGACAACGGCGGGATGGCAAAACGAAACCAACTGTCTTGGGCAGTTCTAGTTGGCTTGAAATTTCGGCAGAATTTTCATTTGTGGCGGTCTAAAAGTTTTGCAAACTTAATTTAAACCTATGTTGTGTGTCAAAACTTTTATGATTTAATTTGTCTGCAAGTTCCCTTAATGGTGTGAGCGCCTCTAAACTTTACCCTCATTGGCACTCCATACAAACATCACACGGGATCCCGTACACGAACGGCAGTGTGTGTGAATATTCAGGAAATGAATATTTATTTCAATATGCAAATGGTGTTTTTAATTCGAGGGAAACCCACCTGACGGACTCAAGGTACTTCGAAATGGAAAACTTACATAAAATAAAGTGGAAAGTAAGATGCTCAAGATAAAATAATTTAGAAATAATTACAAAAGCAAATTTCTGGATTTCGTCCATCAAGTCCTCAAGATAATTTTAGACTGAGATAACTCTGAGGCCCTTTGATTTCGGTTCTCCCAGCCGATCTCACATAAAAATACTTAAACATCAAATCTTGTTAGAAAAAAGTCCTGGGATCAACTCAGGTTAGAGATTATAAAGGATATATTTTGCCGGAATCAGGGACAAAATCGTCTAATTTTCATAATGATTATATTTCATTCTTCCACTTCTAAGCTGGTTGACTTTGATTCGAGAAATAAATTGGAAATTGGAAATTCAGCAAACAAAATAATCGCCTGCTTGAACACCATTTCCTGGTGGAGAAGGAAAACCGTTCTCAGTGACATTTCCTGCCATTTCGCCCGATTGTGCACTGACTGGAATGATGTTCGAGAAATTTTCGGGCAAAATGAGGACTGCAGTTAGCCTCGCTGACATTGCAATTTGGTCCCGGGCATCCGCCCATTCGCCAAATTGGTTTGTTAGTTTTGACAAGCCGCGTGAGTGGACGGGTCAAAGGGTCGGATGGGCGGCAAAAAAGAAAACTATTAAAGTGGCACGCAGCCACCAGTGGGCGGGTAAATGCCCAAATGTTAAGAGGATGTGAGTGGTTCTCCCATGTGAATGTTGGATTCCCCAGATTGCGGGAGTTAGTTTGCCAGTTTGTGGTTCGCATGTCGGCAGCAAAGGACGGAAATGAAATGGCTTAATATTTCTGGCGGCAGAATCAAATGGACTTAGCGGAAAAGGCTTGTGAAAATTCAACCTTCTAAGCTCTCAAAATTTTATTGACACAAATGGGGGGCAGCTCCCCAAGGTCGATCCCAAAATACCAGCCATTAAAATTTCATTGGCCACCCGTTAACCCTCTTAAAAGGCTTAGACTTTCTGTTTTCAAATTTATCCTTGAACTTTTCGCTCTTTGCCACTCCGGTAAATTCAAATGCCCGTATTTTCAAGTTTGACGGACCGGCCAATCGAGTTGGCGTATCGCAGCCCACTTTTCAATCCGTCAACCCAAATTGTCGGCAGCGAATTTCTATTTTCACACACAACCTCAAGCGGATACCGGAACGAGGCAACCATGAATACCGAGTACCGAACAAGCAATTGCAAAATTTATCGTTTCTTGTTTGTTTGTTTGTCTCGTGTCACCAGCCACTCAACTGGAACTGCCAGAACTGCCACTCTATGCATAACCAGGTCCTCCTCGTCGAATGCTGGAGGACGGCGGTTGGCTCGAATCTTGGGATGGCATAAAAGATTCATGTATGAGCCTGGTCCCCGGCCGGAGACGGTGTCAATTTCATATCCTGCTTGCTTTTCCGAGTCTTTGTGTTTTTTTTATGCCTCGGCGGGTGTCGTCTGGTGGCAGCCACCTTCTTGTCTGTTCACAGACTCACACAATCTTTATGGGTCATAAAATCTGAAATTAGAACTGCTCCGACTCCCGACTTGGTCTCTGAAATATAAACATCTTTGCCACTTTCCTGCCCTCATCACAGTGGGACAAAATACACATTTTTCAATATCAATATCCCCAACAAACTATGATTTTATTTCACCAAACTGAATTCATCAAGCTGCAAAGCCATGACGAACCGATGTCTCCGATTTTAGAAAAATTTAATTTGGTGTCATATTCAGAATTGGAACAGATCGCCTTGCTGATTAAAAAACCATAATATTTTAATAAATTTTTTTTTCTCTCTATTATAAGTTAAATCAAGATAAATTATTATTTGAAAAACAAGTTAGCTCAAAATTAAGCAGGATCAATGGATTAATCAACAACCAATTTTAATTTGATTGCTTAATAAACAAGTATGTAATATAAATATACAAATTTATTTACAAGCAGCTTAACTGTGGCACCACTTGAATTCTAATATTAAATCAAATAAATTAAAAACAAAAAAATCAATAAATGAAAATATTTAAATATACAAGTACGAATGGAATTCCATGCTATTTCTCTAAAATCAATCCGCTTTTAAATTTACATTAAATGTTTAGAGTTAGTTTATTTATTAACTTTAATAATTTCATCACGAATTTTTCGACTGGGCTCCACAGTCCGACGGCTTAGGAAATCTGGCCACTTGGGGAAGGCAGGGCCAGCTGCTCATCGGGTCCTCCACGTCCCATTCCAGCGGGAATGCTTTCTTTTCTGCAGAATTAGAATTACATTTAAATGGCATATAATTTGTCTGCCCGTCGCCAGCACGGTCTTAAGGGCATTTTGCTGGGCTGCTTTGGGATGCCCTGCTGTTGGTTTTAGAGGCTGACAACTGCCAGCTCTGAGCACTTCCGCAAGTCCCAGGCTAAAAATCACGCAGTCTTCTTATAAATTACATTTAATTTGTATGCGTGTTGGCTGTGAATCTGGTCGAAGCTGTGGGCGTGCACAATGCAGCTGGGCACGCGGCGTATGAGCAACTTTTCAGTGCAATCGTCAAGGGAACTCGGCCCGAACAACAATTGCTTTTTCGCTGTGAGTGGTCGGCTTTTTCTCTGTCGAGGCAACCTGCCTGTTTTTTATTTTTATTATTTTTTTTATTTTATGAATTTGTGGTTGTTAAGCGTGCGGAAATTTTTAATTGCTGCTTAAGGGAGAAGCCAAAAAATGGAAATGGCTTCACAGAGCAAAACGTCCTTTAGCTGCCAATTCAAAAGCGCCAGGAAAAGCGTATTATTTTCTTCACAAGTTTTCTTCACTGGCCTTGAGGTGCCCGGCCCAGATACAGGCATACGAGAAAATCACAAAATATAGAGCCAAAAAGGTCCACACAAATTAAACTAAATATTTCACCCACAGAGAAACAGCAAAGAACTAGCAAAGCTAATGATTCAGTTTCCCCACTCAGGATAATTTGTTTGTTTTCCTCTTACAGGTCCTGAATATGTGCACTTTGGCAGCGATGCCTGTGACGGGCGGGCGCGCCGGAATGCGCCTGATTTTTTGCCCTTCAGGGATGCACTCCTGCACCGTAGAGGGGGCTAATTGAATGTCAGTGCTGTCGATGGAAATAAGGAAATGCCCAACCAACAACGCCTGTGAGCTAAGCCAAGCGCAACCAGAAAGCAAACGAAGCTCCCTTAGACCCTCCAATCGCAGCAGAAACTGAACGCATCCAGCCCCATTAGTGGAACAAGGATTGGAGGCAAGTAAGCCCGAAACATTATCTGTCCGGGCGGCGGCACATCAATCAAACGGCTCTCAAAGGCAATCAGCGGCCGCGAAATGCCACTGGGCGGATACAAGGGTGGCCGGATGCATTGCAGCATCTGTCTGCTGATGTGGTTAATGCTGGTCCTGAATCTGGCCGGAGATTTGCGCACCAACGCCCATTTAGCCAGCGACCGTGATGCGGGAAGTGGCCCATCGGAGGCCATGTCCTCGGGTGCAACTGCTGCTGAAACATTCACCAATAACATTCGCCATGGCCGCTCGCGGGTGAGGGCTCGCTCTGCCGGGGACTTCCCGCACATGGCGCTCCATAACAACATAACCAGCGTGGCGATTGGCCAATTGACCGAGGCGGCACCCACTCCCACGGTGCTGCCGGAGGGCGCAGCGCCGGTGACGCATAAAATACGCAAGCTCCACAAGAAGAAGATCAATGAGAGCATTCGGAAAAGTGTGGACCAGAGCCTGGGGGTGTTCCATGCTACTAAAAATCACCGCAGCCTGGCCGAGGCCGAGCATTTGCAAGGCCGGCCGACGGATGTGGAGATGGACGGCGACAATGACGGGGTGGTGGCCGCCGAGTTCAGTGAGGTGGTTCAGCTGGCTGATGAGATCGATTTAGAAAACTCATTAGAGTCGGCTTATCAAAATGTGGCGGCCACCGAGACAACAGCGCCGGACATTGAATTGTCTACGGCGGTGGCCCACAAGCCGGGGCGGCAGTTTGTGCGGGCCGACGAGTCGAATTACGAAGACGAAAGCGGCGACAATGACAATGCCGATGATGTGGAAGATGTGGTAAGCCTGTTAACCACCACAACCAATGAGCCAAGTCTGAGGCGCCCGCTGGTTGACCAGAGTGGCCTGAAATCCTTGGCTTCAAATCACAGCCGACTCGGCGTTCCGGTGCTGCCTTTCAGACTGGGCGATCTGAGTGCTGGCGAGTCTGAATTTGGTTCCGAGAGTGAGGCAAGGTCCGCCTTCGCGAACCTTAGTGAGAGCAGCCTCACCACTGAATACTCGGACTGGCCCGAGCCCAACTCCCAGGAGCCGCACCACTCGGCCAACACCAGCCAGCACGACAGAATGGAGATCAAGGAGATCAATTTCTCGTCGGACAGCGACAACGAATCGCTGATGGACACCTCTGAGGTCACCATGGACGATGGCTACCCGCCCGAAGTGCTCATCGAGGACAATACCAAGCCCCTGGTCATCGGTGACGTTGAGGACTCCGACGACCTCGAATCCAATCAGATTACAGCGGATGTGATAAACGCGCGAGATACGAAAATCGATTTGGTTTCGAAGTTTCTGCAGTACATCGAACAGCAGCATCTGCTCGGTTCGAACTGTGTGGCCGGAACTTCCCTCAATCTAGGCGAAGGTGTGGTAGACCGCTACGCCCAGGATCGTTTTCGGGTTGAGGCCGAGGTGGCCGTCAACCGCGCCAATATGCTGACCAGGTGAGTCCTTCTGTTTTTGCTTTCTTCTATGCTGTTTGTATCTCTTCTGTCTCTACCGCTGTCACTCGCATACGAATCAGCATATCAACGCATTGGCATATGTAGTCGTCCCCCGAACTTTTGGAACCGCAAGCTTAGTCACAATATCATATGTGGTGGCTGTGGGGTTGGTCATGGTCGGTTTTTGTTTTTGCCATGCCTCGCTGCCCTAGCTCGTTTGTTACGGTTTTTTTCCTGGCCGTTTAGCGCTGGCCTCCCCGAGTTCTGATAAAAGTTCAATTACTTAGACGCCCGGGCGAAGGGAGAAAAAGTGTAGCATACATTTTAGGGCGGCAGCAATTTGTTTCCATGTGGGCAGCCGGGCAGTCGGGGTTGGTTGATTTAGCTAAGCAGGCAGCCATTGGCATTGACTTGTGTTGGTTCCACTCGCTGTGGGGGGCTGGCCATTTTGTCATCGATTTGGGCTTGTCACCGGCACAATTGACGGCCTGGCAAGACGTGAGGCAACAACAAAAGCAAAAATCAGTGCCAGAAGATTGAAACTTTCAGCAACAGACTTACGCATGTTTCTTATTTGGCGTCTCACCGTCCTACCGCAGCAAAGTTTTTCCACACAACACCAGGACTGTGACGTAAGCGTGTGTTTGAGTAGATGAGGCGGCTTTAAATGTACGCCTTTGTAAAAAAATCGTTTCAATTTTACGGCAGTTTTTTTCAGTTGCTCCAAAGTTCATCCGAAGCACCTTCGGCTACTTTTCTGCTCTGTAATTTTTTCTGCCCACCAACGTCGCTTTTTTCGTGAGCGACAAGGCCATTATTGTCCTAGAACTCAACTCACTCCACCATTTACTTTGACATTTGACGAGCACAAAGAGCCGGTTGATTGAGGCTCAGCAAATCAAAGCCATTTGTCCACCTGCCAAAAGTAATTTCTTAAAAGCAACAAACCGAATTGCGTGCTGCTCTCAATGCGGGCCATAAGCGACAAATTTAATGAAGAAACGCCGCCAGTCAATAATAAAATAGAAAAGAGAAAGAAACAAACAATTAACCGAACAGACGTCATGACAAATTAATCCAAATCGCGCAAGGACATCGCCGAAAAGTCCTGCAAAGTCCGACAACGGCAGCTCCAGCAACTGCGACGGCCTCAACAACAATGGCGACGGCCACGGCGACAGCAAGAACGACGGCGACGATGGTAACAATAAAATGCCAAAGTGCTGCTGTAAATGTCTGGCAATAATAAATTAAATTGTGTCATGTTCTTACCAGGATCAACATTATTGCATTTTAGTGTCATATGTTGGTTATTTGTTTTCATTAAATGCCGATTTGTTGCTTTTCAACTAACTCAAATAAGGCCGTTGGGACCGGCGGCTTGCCTCAGAAGAATCAGGAAAGTGTTGCCTACATTTCAGCATGGCCTTTAAATGCTCAATTGTTGTATTGAGAAGCCCATAAATTTTCCAACCAACGAACCGTTCGAGTGAAATTTATTATCTCTCATTCTATTAGTTCTTCAATTACTCATTAATGCCAGATGGACATTTCCTTCAAGCATTTTCCTGTCCTGTCATTGCATTTCTATTGTCACTTCTGGGACCATTTTAAGCAATCCTAATTTTCTACGCAATTAACATCTTGAAATTACTGTTATTATATATCATCAAAGAGCAACTGTGGATGTCATTTTAACTTACGAATTTAAATCCCAAACACACAAATGAGGACTGTGATTGGCATTCCTTGTCGCACTCTCGGTAGCTTCTTCACTTGTGACAATTGGCCGAATCCAAGGATTTGCGTAAGTCGAATGATAGCACAACCACTTTCTCTATATTGTGTGGACTAGCTAGCAGGTATGCTGGAGCCCCTGAGAACTGTGTTTTCGGTCACCCAAATTGGCTGACCGCAGAGCTGAGGATTAATTTCGGTGATTCTGGAATTCATTTCGGCTGGTTAGCCGAACTGGCGCTTAACTGCCCGTCAATACCCTGTTGGAAGACAATTTAATCACTTTTCATTCGGCGTAGGTGGCCGACCAACGCAATCAATCGCTGCTTATTAATGGCAAAAGTTTCGTTAGGCAAACTCAGAGCATAAATAAACTTGGCTAATCTCGACTCCCGCATTCAAAACAACAAAAAGGAAAGGAAGAGCGAAGAAAAGAAAAACAAATATTTTAATCAGTTTTTGCGTTGCCGTAATCGTCTCGCCTAACGCAATTTGCCCTTCATGCACAAACATAATCAAAAACTTCCGATCCGCGGCTGGTCTGGCAGAACAAAGGAGAATCGCAGTCAGTGCAGGAGATGCCTACAGAACTTCCGGCGCAGACACCCACCCCGCGGCCCTCAAAGAAAAACAAACTCCCCAGACAAGTAGACGAAAACGCCCGCCCACCCGCTGCTAAATGGACGAGCTTGCCAAGCCCAAACGGAGGGCGGCAATTGGCCAACACGTACCGACAAACTAATTGAAGTTATTGTTTTGTGATACAATGTGCTCGAGTTGTTGTTTCAAGCCCCCGGCCCCCAGTGCCCTGATGGTTGGGCTTTTCCGGACCAACAAAGAGAAAAGAATCTATAAAAAGCAAAGCGCCGAAGGAGGCGGGGCAAAAGAAAAAAACAATATCAATTCAAGTCTAAATTACGAGCTTCAATTGTTTTCCCGCGTCGAACACTTTTGTTCGCTTCCGTTTAGCGAACAACCAACTCACCTGAAGAGACAAACAATCCGAAAGTTGAGTGCTCTTTTCGACCGATTTTCCACCCGCCCGCTGAACTTTGAAAGGAAGGGAAAATTATCGGAAATTAGTGGCCCCAAAGGGACTGCACAAGGTAATCCAAAATATCGGAAAACTTTTAAGTACTTAACTGTGTTGCCCGTGCGGACAAGCAATCGGCCACACCTTCAACTTGAGTGAGTTTTTACCGGCGACAGCTTTGCATCTTCAGATGGAGAAGAAGGAGTTTAGGAAGCCGTGGGAACGGTTGGCTGATGTTTAACTCTCGGGGATTTTGTTTTTTGCCCATTCGAATGCTGTGATAAAATGTAAACAAAGTTCGGAAAAGTTGTTCGAGCAGCCGCCATAAATTACGCGCTGGTTCTGCCACCAGCCCTCTCGCTTCTGCCGACTTGTTTTTCAATTTGTCGTAAAAGTTTTTGGGCGAGGAAAACAATAAACACGTCGAGTGGGTTCGGCAAACCGTTGTGCTATTTGCTAGACAAATCGAAATCTGCATAAGCAATGCCGAATGTCAAATGCCAATGCCTGCATGCAATTCCGAGCTGCTCGCTGATGGCAACAGCACTTGTCAACATTCCTGCCAACAGCAACAAGGTCAACGAGCAGCCGTTCAAGCGTGGCGAGCGGCAACATAATCACTGTCAGGGCAAGGGGATGTCATTCCCCAGACATAATCACCGCCACCGACTTTGTCGCTGTCGTTGCCGTTGACGTTGTCAACATCCTTCAAAGTTCGTAAGCAAAATATGAAAGCTCAGTGGGGCCGGGGGTCTCCGTGGGAATATACAGACTTGGCCAAACATCCGCATGGCTTGGCATTTCAGCCGCTGTTTGGATTTTCTTGGCCCGCCTGCTGCGCCCACCAGCCAGGCAGGGAAAGAGCCCGAAGGTATTTGTGACTTATTTCTATTGGCCATGTAGTTGGGCAAGAGACACGACGGTGCGGGCGTTCCAGCCATTATTGTTGCCTTTGCGGTGCGGCTGCTGCTGCTGTCGCCGCGTGTCTCTGGGCCCGCAGTTTAAGTGAAATGCGCCTGGGTGTTGCCTTGTTTTATTGTTTGCTGGCACAAAAATAGCAACCAAATGAAAAAGGTTTCCCACTGAGCACACACACCCACACTCAGGCAGAGCCGCCGCAACGCCCTGGACATTCCTAATGGGGATCACAATCCGGACCGGCTTGGTCCCTTTCACGAATTGTTACGCAACAATCCGCATGTCGGGCCAATACCCGACTTCCTTCATGGCGCTGACGTTGGCCGGAGTGACTCTGGCAGCTGGGCAACTATTTTCACAGTTGGTTTGCCTGCCTTTGACTTTTCAGTTGTGCAGTTGTTCAGTTGCTCAGTTGCACGGGCATTGCTGTGGTCCTGCTGCTGCCGCTGCTTCCATTGCACTTTGCAGGCAATAAATGATGTTTTCTCCCATTGTACCCTTTGTTGGAAGCCAGTCAGCCCAGTGAACAGGCCCTGCCCCACCTCCCAGTCCTTTTCAGCTGTCGGATTTCGCTTTCATTGCCTCTGCCGTGGATGCTGCTTTTGTTGCTATTGTTGTTGCTGGCATCCAACACATGTTGCCACTGGCAGCGGTTATAACTTAACAGCTTAACAAACTTGTCGGTCGCCAGCCCGGCCGACGCACAATCACGCAGCCCGAAATTGCCAGCGCCCCGTCTGCCGCGGCTAGCAAACTTTCGAGTGCTGTAGACGCACCACTTGGCGTATGCGTAACATTTTCACCAAGTCTATTTTTGTGCAATAAAAAAGAAATGTCAGAGCCTTCTCCACTGGCATTGTTGCTGCCTACGTACACTGTTTCGAGCGGGGCGACGGTTAATCCGGGCCAAGCCGCTGCCGCAAGTCAAAAGTCAAAGAAATTCCGCCGTTGCCTTTGGTGTTGCCGTTGTGGCCTTAGAGTTTAAAGACTGTGGGGGACGGTGACTGATTGCCGCTCGGCTCATTATGCTCATTTGGCTGGTGTTGCCAGGCAGGCCCAACGCGATCGGCAGGCGGCAACCAAATCCAAAGAAAGTTTCGCCCAAAGTCAAGCGAACTTTCTGCCTTCCCCTTAGGCTTAATCTTGTTGTTGGTGTATGAGTGTATGTGTGTGTGGCGGCAATAATAATCAACAACAATGGAAAAAAAGCAAAAAGTTGCTAACTTGAAAGCAATTAACGGGACTAAATCAAAAAACCATTTTACCAAGGAGGCAAAAAACGAACAAAATGAAATCCTGTTGAGATTTGAGAGACGGGAGGGCGGAACTTGGCCATCCAGGAAGCTCGGCATTAAGCTGTCAACAGCAACTGTCACAGTGGCTGGGCAGTTTTTTTGAGGGAGGAATATTCGAATCCGAACCACCGTAGCGCGTTTTTCTGGCTTATTGGGCTCGAATTAAAAGTTGTTTTTCTGTTTTATTCAGAGCGGGTGATCCAAAACTAATTAGCGAAAATTTAATTATGAAACTTTTCCATAAAAAACACTGTATATTGTTTTTTGAGTAAAAAATTATTTTTGTGCAGGTTTTCATTTAATAAAGTGGGAATTAAGGCCTAATTAAAACTGACAAAAGCTAAGACTCAGTTGGAAAAAATATTGGGCAGTTACGAGCGATTCAAAACTTTAAAGGGGAAACGAAAAAGGCCGGCGCGACAGGACGCTCTTCTTTAAGTTCTCTTTTGCGACAAGCCAAAAAAAAAAACAACGAAAATGGAAAGGGAAAGGCATAGAGAAAGTGTCGGCCTGAATAATTAAACCGAAGCTTTTCCCTTTCAATTAAGACGTCGACACGGCCGCACAAAGCCCTCTAGGAGGAACGACACAGTTGCCGGCAGGTTTTGAGCATTTCAAGGAGCAAAACTTGAGGCTGAAGGACACCCAACAGCAGACAACACGCCCCAAGGACACCAGTGCAACCAAACCAAATTGTTTCCAGTCTCAGTTATTCTCCTTCTTTTCTCAGCCTGGTCGATAAGATGGAGCGGACCGGTGCAGGTGGGCCTTAAGGAGTTAATGGTTTCAATTCTATCGATTTCCATGCATAATTAATTAGCTGAAATTCTCCCAAGCCTCGCATCCCGCAGACTTTCTCTTTAAGAACCGAGTCGACTTGTTGTTCGCCTCGGTCGTCAATCGATACTCCAGCCTTGCACTCAAATGGACATCTGTCATGCAAGGATACTGCCTTCCTGCGTTCGTGACATGCAAGTCGAGACGCTCGGGCCTCTGGCTGTTTGGGCATTTCGTGGCCGTCGTCGGTTTGTTTGTATGTAAATTAAAATTTCCGATTGAAGCGTTAATTCGGAGCTGGGCTCCTAAGAAGACGAGAAGCGAGTGGCGGCGGGTCGAGAATATTAATTTGAGCTCGCCTTTGTTTTGCTTCTCAGCAAAAACAACATGCTTATGGCAGATTATCCGATGCGAAAACATCGAGAGATTTTAATTAAAATCCAAAGAGCAGTACCCAAAATGTATCCAAAGGAATACTAATTTTAATTTAAGTGTCAGGAATAGACAGCACTTCGAAGCAGTCGCATTAAAATTAAATTTAAGATTCCCTTTCCCAGGCCCCGCCCGCCATGTTTACCAGTCCCAAATGAGCTCCTCAGAACGAGTCGCTTTATCTCCAACACTCCTTCACTCATGAGTGTACCAACAAGCGTCTCAAGTCCTGGCCTCTTTCCTGCTTACACTAGGCATGGTTGTCGACTCAAAGGTTCTAGGACTTTGGGACTTTCTCAGACACACACTCCGTTTTGGGCTGGCAGCATTTCGCTGTCTCGAAGACGTTGGCGAGTCCGTGAACTGACTCGAGTGTCAGCGGGGGAAGTGGGGGAGGGCAAACAAACTTTTCCAGTTAATCAACAGCAGGGCAGTGAGGCGAGGCCGAGCCTTGGATGTTGCACTTTTCCAGGCCTTGCATATTTAAAGACGCCAGGTTGGGATTAGAACGCTGCCGAAATCCAGCCAAAAGAACCTTTAGTGCTTTCCAGCGCAAAGGCGGAGAAAAATAAAAAATTCGGAAGATTCCCGCCAGCTCAGCAACTTGCGAAGCCCAATAAATCCCACCAGAAAGCCTGTCAGCCGCACTGGCTCATTAGTAGGCGGATTCGCCTCGGCCAGCCCACCAAGCGATCCCCGAAGAGAGCCATCTCATGTGACAAAATGTTGCTGACATTTACAAATGAACAGCACCGAGATCTGCCGACGAACTTGAACTAATTAATGGGCCGGGGAGGAGATTGGTCGACGGCCAACTAACTAATTACGGCGGCTGTGATTGTGACGGCGACTGTGACGAACGTGTGGGCTTGATGATGGGAATCTGTTGCTGAAAACGCCGGTTCCGCCCACACACAGTTCGGATGTGGGCTAATGTATTGGAAAATGAAGTCAAGCATCAAATAATTGGCCGGCCCGGCCGGTGGGCCTGCTCTTCTTTTGGTGCTTGGTAAAGCAAATGTTTTGTTTTGACCAAGATTTTAATTAAGCAAGCCGACCGACCCGACTTTACTGGCTGACTGGCTGGGTGGGTAAACATCTTGAACATAATTTTCTCGTTAGCCTCCGTCGAGGCCCAGCGTGGCGCACACAATGGCGGGCCCGTAGCGCACTTGAGCACAGTTTGAGGCGGCATAATGGGCTGCGCCTATAAGTATGCACTTGGGCCGCGCCGCCGGCAAGGCTGCGAAGTACCTAACTGCCAGCCAGGCCCGCCCGCCCGCGGGCTCGGAATAAGAGTGACAGGCAAACCCGCACAAACAATAAAGCCGGCGGCTGGGCGAGGACGCCTCTCACCGGCGCATTGAGCTATTTATGCGACACTGGGCTTTAGTTTCCATGGATCCTTAATGCAATTTCCTGCAGCTCATAAATTATATGACTAAGACTGCGGCAATATCCGCTGTCAATTGCTATCTGGGCGATGCTAACCATCCGGTATTTTCATTTCCTTCCATCCGCAGGATCTTCAAGACGACAACGCGTTCGGTTCAGGAAGATGTCAACCTGCTGCACGCCTCGGTTCTGTCCATGGTCGAGTTCGACGATGACATATTCGCGGCCGGCAACTGCTTCGACTGGAACGAGCACCCGGCTCAGCCGGGACTCTTTTGCCCCTTTGCCTACCGCCTGCCGCCGCCGAACTTAGGCGCTGTCTTCGCCAAGGATCTGGCCATGGAGTACCACTATCTGGGCAACACATCCGAGTGGTTTTTTCTCGCCCGCAAAAACGCCGAGAAGGTGATAGCCCGCAACGAGCAGTACCTTAAATGTAAGTATCGTCCGTCCACCCGTCTGTCTGTATTTTCTGTCGTAATGGGTTAAGCCATTGGGGGAGCTGGGCTTCCGCATATCTGCAGCCACATTAGTCAAATGCCAGACGGCCATAAAATTCCTATTATACCAAAGCCAAGGGAGCCCCGCGACTACACGAAAAAAAGGGCCGTGCGGGTGGCGTGTAATTACTTTTGGAGACGCATATTTTACGGCGCTTTATCATGAACGGTTTTTATTTCCATTCCCATTTCTATGACAACCGGCAATTAAGCAAATAAATAAGCCCAAGCCCGACGGAATTTCGGGATTCAGAACCCCAAAAAAGGAAATACGAAAAATCACTTAAAATGCAAATGAGGGAACCAAAGAACGAACCTTTCGTTCCACATCAAACGAGGTTGCACTTAATTAGCAGTATTTTTATGGGCCCCCTGACACCCTGCATTTGATTGCCTTCCTGGCAGTGTGTTGCATTGCAGTTGCGGTGATTGAAATGAGTCAAGTTAATTAAGCGCCAGCGCAGAAATCGCAGTCGATCGGTCTGTTAACCCTTGATTTTTTCTCTCCCTTCATCAAGCATATCATCGAGTGTTGCCATTAAATTAAGCGCAATTTCAATTTCAGTTACCAGAGCATAAATGTTGTGATAATTACAAGCATTTTACAATACAAACGCCCCTGCCCGCTGCCCGTATCATTGGCATATGGAAATCGAATCTCTTGTAAGAGTCGGTAAAATATGAATAGGTATTACTTTTAATAATGCAGAATAGCTGTAGGCACTTCACTGGACAACTGGCCATCCACTGATTCGGTCCTCGGTCCCTTTCCAAATAGTTGCCAAATTAAAGGTTACGTATACGCCGCATGCCACGTGGGGGTTTGGCTCGTGCGGTCGGCCAGGCGTTTGTGGACTCGTGTTCATGATGGCATGCAAATAATTTGTTTGCTTGCCCAAAACTAATATGCCCAGGCCACCCAGGCCGCCCGGCCAGGCCGGCGCTTGTGGGGGTTTCATTGGAATTTCAAGCCGACAATTTCGGCCATTATGCGGAACGGAACAACCGAACGGACCTATAACTACTGGGTGTCTGAAATTGCAGCCGGTTGGCCAACCGGCCAGACGGTATTTGCAGCCGCCAGCGTTCAATTGTCTTTGGCGGCACGATGCGCCGACGACACATGGAATTGAAAACAAACAGTCCAAACGGCCAGACAGACAGTGGGACAGAAGCCCCATACATACTAATGTCGCTCCTGACTGGCCACAATCTGGGGTCCAGCAAACAGACAGGGCCAACACCAGCTTTGTGTGTGCCGTCTCGTTAGCCAGGCCATGGGGGACCAGGGCTGTGAGCCAATATTTGCTTTTAAATAATCGAGCAGGCCAATTTTTGTGGCGGATGATGAGGAGCTAACAAAACGACGCCCAACCTCTCCTACATTAAAGTTGCACTAAAGTTTTTGAGCGACCCACCGCATAATGATTTATGGGTCGGGCCCAACGGCGGTGAACATCTACGATTATGTATACGACATGTGGGCCAGTTGGCGGAGGCCGCCTGGCAATTTATGTGCTGCATTTCGTGTGCATTTCCCGACTTCTAAAGCAGTGCCAAAGTTTCCATTGAATTAAATTCCCGGAAGACCATAAATTTAACTAACGACATGAGGCAAGTTTCGCACTTTATTAAATTGTTTCAACGGAATGGCAAGAAACGGAGAGCCAACGACCGAAAATAGATACATTCCATATATCAAATGAAATTTTGCATATATTTTTTCGGTTTATTTGTATATATTTTGTGTGGTTATTTTTAATGCCAAATGTATGTATATCACGGCAATTTGAAACTATTTAGAGCCTTCCGAAGCCGGCCAACCGCACTCGCATAATGAATTCCTATGCTTATTTAAGGTTCTGCAAAACCGATTTACAGTTAATTGGCCTTAAATAATGCGCAATTTTGTTAACAATTGTCGAAAATCGCATAAATAGTCGAAAACTATTGAAATTAAAATTTTAAAAACTCTTGCAGCCGCCAAATTAATGCACAGCCTCATTTATTTCAATATGTGAGTCTGGCATTTCCATAATCACATCTATGAATGGTGGACTAAACTAGAAATGTATTAATCCAGACAAGAAAGTTAAGAGGAGAATTTAAAAAATTTTGGAAAGATTTTTATTTTTTTTTATAGCTCATTTTATTAAATTATTATTTGTTATTCATTCAACATTTATAATTGTTTGAGTGGGATGGGGAGGCTTTATTAATTGTGGCCAGTGTCCAAATTAACAGTTAACAATTAAGAAGGTTTTGTTTTGAACTTAATACTAATTTTCATTTGATTTTATTTTATTTTATTTATGAAGGAAAGAATTAACTTACATACATATGTAAAGAACGGGGACGCGATGGGCGGCAGGTCAATCCCGCAGCCTCAGAACTCAGCATTCATTCCTACATTTTTTAATTTCTTCACTTTTTGCACTTCTTTTGCGACGGTCACTAGTTGTCTCAATGGTTTGTCTGCATCGGCCGCCCGCCCACAAAGACAACATAACGTACAATAATCGCTTGCGACATTTTTAAGCACTAAAAATCGCATGCGATATTCCTCTTTTAAAATTCGCTTGCAATATTATTTCCCCAAATAAAAATCCCTTGCAATAATCTTGAACTCAAATAAAACGAAGCAGAAAGAAAAGGAAAGAAGAGATAAAAACAAGTAAGGAAGTATGAGTCGAGCTAGCCCGACTGTAATATACCCTGTACCTGGTGCTTGGAATCAAAATAATTAAACCATTTTGAAATAAATTAAAAAACGGCAGGTGTCGTCACTATTTCTTTGACTCCCAGCCCTTTCACTCGCTAATCTTTAAAAGTTAGCCACGCTCACAATATGCGAAGTAACAACAAATTCCCCCACCCCTAACATTCAGAACGCTTCACAGCGGCAGTCTCTACCCATTCATTGCCTCCCCCTCCCACTTTTATGTGCGCGCGACCGGCAGGCCACGGCCGAGGCAGCAGTTACATATAATTTCCCCACCCCATAAACTTTGACTTGAAGTTACTCCGTTGATTATGAACGGATTTAAACAAATTTGATATCAAACGAAAGGTATTCATTTTCTCCGCCGTTCTTTCATAAAAACTTTTGCTCTATTTTCAAAATTGTAGCTATTAACCAAATTTTTAAACAATTTTTTTGGTTATGGCGGAAAGGGGCGTGGCATCGGGAAAAAAAGATGAACTCGATCTGCCTGCAGATAAAACGAGTCTGAATCCCAAATTTGGTTACTCTAGCTCTTATAGTCTCTGAGATCCTTTTGTTCATACGGACAGACAGACGGACAGACAGACGGACACGGCTAGATCGATTTCTCTAATCATTCTAAGCATATTGGA